>PVIC010039901.1:0-16870 GCA_004025085.1 Thryonomys swinderianus | reverse complement strand
TGGCCTAGTGTTAAAAAAAAAAAAAAAGAAAGAAAGAAAGAAAGAAAAAAAAGCTGGGCTGGAGATTTAGCTCAGTGATTCTGGCACCTGCCTCGCAAGCGCAAGGTCCTGAGTTTGATCCGGGTAACCACATACAACAATAATGGGTGTGGTGAGTCACACCCACCAGCAATCAGTACCACATACCACAGTGCCGGGCGTGGTGGCTCACGCCTGTAATCCCAGCACTCGGGAGGCAGAAGCAGGAGGATTGCTGAGTTGAACTTCGCCTGGGCTACATAGTGAGCTCAGGGCCAGCCTAAACTACAAAGCAAGACCCTGTCTAAAGTAAAAAATAAAAAAAAAAAAGCAAAAATCGAGTGAGTTACATGTGACCTGTTTTCCTGAGAAGGCAGTTTATGTACTCCCATGAACCAGGTACCAGAATGAGTTCCTCATATTTTCCTGTATCATTTCCCAAACTGGAACCTGGAGTCCTTTCTGTATTCTCTTCTTATACATAATGTAATCTATAATAAATGTCTAAATTAAAAATAGTAGATTTTGGTTTCTTTTTCTTAAGTGTCTTGTAGTCAGAATGTACTCTATTTTGGGAACCCACACAACAAAGAAGACAAATTCTGCTTAAGAGTTCTAGGTCAGACCACCACACTAAGGGGATCTTGGTGTTCCGGAGTACTTAGCAGTGACTAACATCTATAGCTGTTAGTCTTTTGATAAGTAGAGGGAACATTATTAATATAAATATAATATTAATGTAAATTTAGTGAGTAGATACTTTTAAACAAGTGCTTTTTTTATGATGATGGTGTTGTTACTTTCTTTTTTTTTAAACAAATACTTTTTAAAAAGAACAATATTGCATTTTTGGTCTGCTTCCTGTATCTGTTCCTAAAAGGAAGGTAGCCGATATTAAGACAGAATACTACATTCTTTGACCTTTATTCTGTATTTTTACTCACTTAATTGCAAGCTTGTTAAGAACAAGTTTTGATCATAACTAACCTTTACTCATAGTACAATGGAACTAAATCATATAGAAAAAATGTTTTTTCATTTTTACCAGATGCATCAACAATGTGATTTATTGTCAGTTATGTCATAAAACACTTTGGTGTAGATTTTTAAAAAATGATTAACCTCAGAATGAAAATGGCCATTAAAGGAGTTCTAGATTTTGCTTTTATAAAATTCAATTACTTAGAATTTCACAGTGAAGAGGTCCTAAATTCCTCATACAACATGAAATTATATAAAAATAGAAGACATAGACATCTTTAAATTTTTAATCCTTTAAGCAGCAAGCATATCACTCTTCCAGGCCAAACACTGCTTAAACAAAAAAGAAAATAATGACGTGCAAAGTATTTACAAAATATGCAAAGCACACAATAAAGACATCTCACTATATACATGTGTCATATTACTAATGAAGCTAAGACTTTTACTGTGTGCTCTAATGCATGTAAATAAAAACACAGCACATCCCTCAGGTACAACATTGTGGCCCACGTCTCAGAGAGAACAGATTTTAAGTGAATCACAATGTACTGAACAGTTGGACAGATGCTAGGGCTGACCAACTTGACGGACATATCCCACATACTGTGTACTGAAGGTCCACTGACAAGAGACAAGACAAGAAAAGCTGTCAAGGTATAGAATGCACATATGCAAGACAATCTAAATGCTTTAAAAATCTCTAGACATTTTCTTTTCATATAACTGTCCCACATGGCTTCTAAAGTAAAAATAAGTATAAATTCTCTAATGTCAAGAATTTTAAATCAGTTAAATTTATCTGATTATAATCCTGGGCAGGAACTATTTAGGATGATCCAATGAGAGGAAAAGGCCCTACTCTGCAAAATGTTTTCAGTTATGCAGTGTCCTCATGAAGTGGACTAAACTTGAAATTAAAACTAATGTGTGAATTAGATGTGCAGCTCTTGAAGGCTACAGAGCCAATGAAAGGGACTATCTCCCCAATATGGTGGGCACACATGATCTCTCAAACCATAAACTGTGGCCTCTGATGGTGACTGGTGAAGGGGTCCTAAGAGGGATGCGAATGAGCACGTGCAAACATTTATCCTCTGTCCCACTAGCACAGCAATCAAAGCAGTCTGTCCCGCGGCACAATCATGATTCCAATATGAAATCACTGTATCAAAAATAGCAGTAACATATTGCTGGAATACTATCACTCGAAAATATTCCTCACAGGTATGTTAATGACTATGTATTGAATTAAGAAGACTTGAAGCTTTTAGTTTTTTTAGTTAACAGCACAATTGTGACAATAGTGATACACTTTTAGATAATGCAGAACAAATTCTTAAATTCATTTTATGAAGTACTGTTGATGATTTAACCCTAAACCAAAGTCTTGAGTATAGGTTGGCTGCAAGGAACACATGAACATATCCAACTAGTACAATAGACTTACCAAGAACACACCTTTCATAGTAAATGCAGATTCATTACAAGTATGAGGGCAATTTTAAGTTCAGAACCTAAACACAAAGAAGGTACTGTAAATAAAGGTTTCTATAACCACCATCTCTACATATCTGACAAAATATAATTTTCTTCTAGTCTCCAAATGTAGACAACTATTAGCTAAAAGGAAATAGCATTTAGAAACATAATTTCTCAAAATTCACTACATTTTCAAGAACTTAAACACGTTGCATTTCAGCAAATTAAGTCCTCATTTGTATGTAAAATTCCTATCCAATCCTCTTATACTGACAGATGACAGGTCTCTGACCTTTAAGTAAGGACTCTGTACTAGGACCCTAACATGTATGTTAAAGGGCTAGAAGGTTCAGTACATTCTTTGTGGTTTCATATAATTGCTTTGCAATTGATTAAAGTGCTTTCTTTTAAAGGAATATATCCAAATTCCTTTACAAAAAAAGCAACATATTTTGAAAAAAGGGATATGCAGCTATAATTTCTTAAATATGAATAAAATGAACAGATATCAAAATCTGAAATGCAGGCTATTGTTGCACTCCTAACGTAGGAAACTGGTTTTTTTTTTAATTAAATAAAAGAAAGGCCAAACATCCTTAACTTAAAGAAAGGAGTTTTTACAATTCCTAGGTCAATAATCCTGTACTAAAAGCCCTGACTATGAAGAGGCAGGAATATAAAGAACCTCAATAAAATAAATAGAGTAAAAACAAAAAACTCCTTGGTATATAGAATAGTTAAATCTTTTTTTTTTTTCCTTTTATGAGATTACACTGTGAACATACACTCTAAAAAGGAGGATAACCTGGAAGCTTCTATTGTATAACTCTTTAGTGAACTGAGATTCCTTAGATGCCCACTTAGGGTTAGTCTTCTGCCACAGAATTATTGTGTAGCCTCAGGATCTAGGAAGGATTTCATTTTTCTTTTTTTTGTTATCAGTCAGATGAGCATTGACATAACGATGGGTGAAAAGTTACTGCAGTGCCGTCGGCTGAACTTTAGTGCAGTGAGGACTGTGAGTCCGTCTGAATCCCGACTAGTGATGGTGGCTGCTGCCCACTCACCGTGGACAGCACTGGTCTTGGGTTTAGACGGGGTGGCATGGAATTAGCAGGGCGAATGAGAGGTGGTGGTGGCTGATTTAGAGTTGGCCGGGGCTGGATGAAACGAGCCTGCTGCTGCAGAGGTGGTGGCTGCCGGTGAAGAGCAGGGGCAGCAGGCAGCGTTGGACGAAGCAGTGGCGGAGGCTGGTTCAGAGTGGCAATGGGGGCTGTTGGTGTTGGAGTGGATGGTGGGGCAGGAGGAGATGGACCCAGAGTCCGAGGAGTCTGTGGGGTCTGTGCCTAGAGGTAAGGAAACAAAAACACGCGTGAGATGTCATGTTCTACTGAACTGAACACAATATAGTTTGGGCTGTCACAGGAAAAACAAAACAAATCAAAACAAAACAAAAACATAACACCAGTGTTTTTTGGAAGCACAAGCTTCTTTTATTTTAAACAAAACAAAACAAAAAACAAAAAACCAAAAAAGCAACAAGGCTACCAAACAGGCATCTTTATTAGTAAACAGCTTAACACTGGAAATAAAAATAAGACTATAGAAGAACAATACACTCTCCATTCTGCTAGGATCAGAGATCAGCATGTCATCGTGACTCAGGAGTGTATTGTCCACCCTTCATGCTCATTCAGCTAGTCCTCCAGCAGCTGAGCCTTACAGGACACCACACAAGATGGTGACTCCTCAACTCATATTAGCTCAAATTCCAGACACAAACACACCTCCTCTTCTTCATCAGTGCTCTTCCCTGATGGCACATTAGAAGCACTTTTTGTCTCCTCCCCTAAAGTAGAAGCATCACCATTAGAAGCCTGGGTTCCTTGTTCTGCTTCCCACTCCTGCAATACCTCCTCTAAGTTAAACCGACGCCTGTAGTTTACAAAGAAGTTCTTCACTTGGCCAACAGTCTTGTTGCCAATTACATCTGCAATAGCTTGAAAATCTTTACCATATTTGCGGACACCTGGAAGGCAAAGTAAATAATACACCTGTGAAGGATCAGTGAGGAGAGCTGTGTGTACTAAACATCATGCACACACACAAGACACCAGCAATGAAAACCCTCTCTGAAAAACTCCTCAGTTCTCAGTTTCGAGAGAGAGGCTAAGACATTGGGGTCACAGATGAAAATTATCAATTATGTGATTTCGCTGAGCCAGCCACGTGGCTTCAACTGAACAATCAGAAACTTACCATTTTTTTACATACTCTGTTATTTTCTCCAATCCTCTCTTGAACTCTCAAATACAGTCCATTTATTGTAAAGCATTGAATTCTTTGTTCCATCCTCAATTCCACATTCATTTATTTCCCTAGTAGCCAGTCACCTAAATTTGAGCAACACCGTTTGTAAACAAAACCGGTTGGGAATGAGCCATTTCCATCCCCTCAATGGACTGAGTGAGTAGCTGTGGAGTCTCCCCTTGTATTAAGACTAACATTGCCAGTTTGGTCTTAGCACTCACTAACTTCTATGGGATGATTATTTGTCTATATCCCACCAGTTACTGACAAATAGAAACACATAAGAAGAATTATCACAATCTGATCAATTAAAAAAGGATATTTCTGTCAAGTCAGTCACTGTAACTCATGTGGTGGCTCCCAGGTGTGTCTAGAAGGGCTCCTAGGTGGGCGTCACTGCCTGGACGGGGGCAGGCGTGGCCCACGGGAAGGTGGCTCTGCACTGTGTTTCCGGACTCAGCTTTTCACCGAGGAAGTTTTGTCACAGGGAAGGAGAGTAACTGACACAGGAAGCTGAGATCACCCATTATACCATCAAGCTCATTGAGTAGTTGCTTTTAAGGGAATTATTTTGTGCTTACTCAAAAAACAAAACGTGTCAAAAATTATCATTTTTAAATTTTGTAACTGCCTTTTAAAGAACTAGAAAACAGTAATTCACTAGATTAGAACAGACCAAAATAGAGGATTTGCACAAAATTAATATGTATATATAGATGATAAACTAATTAGATATTAATACCCCAGAAGAAAAGCTATATTCTTGATACCAATTAATATGAAATAATTAATTGAAAGCAACGTCATAATGTGACAAGATTTCACTTTAATTTATGCCCTTATTTTATTTCAGGAATTGGGAAAAAGCATCTCTGGCTACATTTAACTAGCTAAAGTTGAGGGGTTTTTTACCTGTGAGCACTGTGGATGGGAGGTCTAACATTATTATGCCATGTATTATATTCAATTCTGGGTTAGTATCCTATGCTTATTTGCTGTTCTCAAAGGAAAAATCAGATATATGAAAGCCAAGTAAACTAACATATATATTGTTCATAATGTTTTAGCAACATAAATGAATTTATATTCCCATTAAATCCATGGGCTGATTTATAGTTTGAAGTTCACAGTTAAAATGAATTTTAATGCTCACTAGGTTGCACTAAGGATTTATTTGGTAATAAAAATCTCAAGTTACCTCATAGTAATAGTTATTGTTACAATACTCAGTACACCCCACTACTTTCACTTTAGAAATAGGTGGCTTATAAAAGATTGAGCTTTTGCCCCTCATACACTTGAGACACCTGCACCAAAGATTAACTATTGATCACAAGCCAGGCAATGTTTATTAGTGTAGTAATTTTCATAAAGGATATTTAATTTACATTGTAGATATGGCCAAACCTGAATACAGAAGTTTAGAAATGGAAACTTTACATTAGACTAGGTTTAGACCTTTTCTACTCCTAACAAAAATTAACACTGAGACTCTGAGTCTGAAAATATAATCTACAAGGGACCAGGGATTTAGCTCAGTGGTTCCAACATCTTCCTTGCAAGCACAAGGTACCGAGTTCAATCCCGTGACCACATACAGTGCTGGGCATGGTGGCTCATGGCTGTAATCCTAGCACTCAGGAGGCAGAGGCAGGAGGACTGCTGTGAGTTTGAGGCTTGCCTGGGCCACACAGTGATCTCAGGGCCATCCTGAACTACAAAGCAAGACCCTGTCTTAAAAAGAAAAAAAATTATATATATAATTCATAATACCTGTATGTCTTACAAAATATATTCTTTTTTTTTTTTTTTTTTTTTTTTTTTTGAGACAGGGTCTCGCTTTGTAGTTCGGGCTGGCTCTGAGCTCACTATGTAGCCCAGGCAAGCCTCGAACTCAGCAATCCTCCTGTCTCTGCCTCCCGAGTGCTGGGATTACAGGTGTGAGCCACCATGCCCGGCACAAAATATATTCTTAAATTACATAAATTCTGAAGCTGTCTCTAAGACTGAGTCCATTATTTAACTGGCCCTTATTGTGAGTGTATTCCATATATTTCACTTAGTTTTTCTCTTCCTCAATGAGTTTTGTCACCAACACTGTCATATTTGCAAAATTACAAACTCTATACTCAAAACTAATTTCCATGAGAACTTTTGATTCCCTAGACTCTGGCTGTCAAAGGCTTCTGCCAAGTCATCAGGCATGCTGGTTAATAACTCAGATGAGTGGGTCTATGGCCTCAAGACTAGGAACACCCTGCAGACCCCGTGGCCTGGCTGAGGGTTCCAGTCGTCCTGGGAACCTGTGTGTCCGACCCCAGGCTCGTCAGCTCGTAGGGTGACCAGACAGGGTTTAGAACAGTAGCACCCATTCCATGAGGTCATCTCTGGACTGGAGAAGCCGCGCTTGCCTGCCCCAATGTGTTTTTAAGTTCACTATTGTTCTCTGTGTACCATGATGTGAAAAAGTTCCGAAGTACTGTCCTATGGAGCACACATGAGCACCAGCAATATTACATGTCAAGTCTGTGGAAAGTGCTCAGGAAATATGGTTTTCCCCACAGGTTTGATTTGAGTTTTCTTCCTCAAACCCAAGAGGCACACAGAGTGGACTTCTTTATCATCTTCACACTCTAATGAACTACTCGACTGCTGTTCTGGCTACAAGATGGATGTTCAGAGCTTTGTGATCAGCAACTAGGCAAACTCTAGTGAGATGGCAACAGACTTACTGGTACTGCTCCTCGGAAGAAGGGTAACTAGACACGCAGCGGCAGGAGCCGTCAACTTAGCAAGGTGAACAACTGATGGCATCAGTTTCTGAATTCCAGTCCGTACAGGGGTGCTGGTGGGAAATCCTTTTTTTTCCTCATTTATAATATAAAAATAAATTGGACAATAGTTCTGCCCCTAAGGCAAAAGATCAGTTTTCAAGGACCAAGTAAGTGGCATTTGGAGAACCCTGGAAGAGGTAAATTGTAAATTTCCCAGGGAGAAAAAAAAATGATTTTTGTCAATATTTATAAGCTTTACTTCAAAGTTATAATGAAACAGTTTAGTTTGCTATGCTAGGAGGTACCTTGTGATATTGAATATATATTTTAAAAGTTTTGTTTGGGAAAGTAACAGAAAAATACAACTTACTAGGAACTCTACCCATTTTCCAAATAATACTCTGTATTACCCAACCAAAAAAAACCCATTCATATCCTTTTTATATTTCTTGCTCATACTTTTAATTTGGTAAAGAAGATATTTTTATTAATTTCTGACTTTGGCCAGGTGTGGTGGCTCACACCTGCAATCCCAGCCAGAGGCAGGATAATTGCTGTGAGTTTGAGACTCGCCTGGGCTACATAGTGAGCTTAGAGCCAGCCTGAACTACAAAGTGAGACCCTGTCTCAAATTAATTAATTCTGACTTTGTCATGGTCATTCTCTGAATTATTCCGAATTCTGTTGAGTGTGAATATTTGTATTTTTTTAGTGTTAGTTTCCAAGATGGTAACTTCAGGAGTCTTTTTATGTAAGGTGTTTCTCAGTTCTAGACATGAAATCAGAATTTGTTTTTTTAGCTAGAATGGACAGTGTATGTAACTGCTTTTCTTTTATTTTAAAATGTATTTTTAAAATCTAATTTTGGACAAACAAAAACAATCAGAAAAGGAAAGCATTAGTAAGTGGTAAGCTCCTTCTAGGTCAGAAAATTTCAGGGGATATCTTCCTGCTATTTATTTACTTATTTGTTTTTGAGACAGGGTCTCACTTCGTAGTTTAGGCTGCCTCTGAGCTCACTATGTAGCCCAGGCAAGCCTCGAACTCAGCAATCCTCCTGTCTCTGCCTCCTGAGTGCTGGGATTACAGGCGTGAGCCACCACGCCCAGCTGCTTTTAATTTTTTTAACATGGCAGTACTAAGGATTGAACTCAGGGCCGCTGTGCTGAGTTATACCCCTAGACTGTTTTCATTTTCAAAAAAATTTTTGAAATTTTAAAACAACTCAATTTAAGTTGCTGAACTGACCATGTGGAGCTTGAATTTGCAGTCTTCCAGCCCTCAGTCCCCCAGAGTACGGATATCACACATTTTCCTGCTTCATACAACTAAAACTCCTAGTCATTAGGCACGTTATTGGGAAACTGATCAATAATTATTGAAATAATAGGAACACAGGTAGTTCAAAAATCTCTGAGATGTGATTCGTGATTCTTTTCAAAAAGACATAAAAAATCACTTGTGACCATTTCTACCACTTGTGAATCTATTCATAAATTCAGTATTAAAGAGAGAAAAAAATAAGTACAGAACAATGATTGGTACATATGGGGGGAGGTTAAAAACTGAAATCCTGCCGGGCATGGTGGCTCACACCTGTAATCCCAGCATTCTGGAGGCAGAGACAGGAGGATTGCTGAGTTTGAGGCTTGCCTGGGCCACATAGTGAGCTTAGTGCCAGCCTGAACTACAAAGTGAGACCCTGTCTCAAAACAAAACAAAACAAAACAGAAAAAACAACAACAGAAAAATGAAATCCTGTATTTTCTTCCCAACATCTACGTTGCTCTTCTGAGTCTTACAATTCCCTTCCTCCTTGTTGTAAATTAATTCCATTACAAAAATGCTGACAATTCTGATTCATCAGTTATTTGAAGCCAGCACATTAGCAAGGTTTGGCAGTTTCTTGAGGTATCCTTTCTTAAGGCTCATCACTGACTGTCAGTGCAAAAGCACCAATCTCCTATTTCTACTTCCTTTGGTCACTACGTATAGCTTTGCTCTCCTTACATTATTATCAACTGTCTGTTCAGTGGATCCTTTATTTTATGGGCCATTTTAGCCTTTTAAAGTATGAGATAAGTAGAAAAAAGGCAATTTCTGGATTTGCAACTTAATTTCTCTTAAAAAAGATTGAATGTATGAACTATAAGGCAGCTTTCAATATAAGTGCAATGGCTTGAACATAATTCTATTCTGCTAAGATGGCAGGCAACATGCAGAAAAAACTAACAATTAAAACTGACATTATGATAAAACTTTTATCCTAAAAAGGCACTAAAATTTGAATTAGGAAGCATTTAATAGCATCAAGACTAATAAATAAATATATGAAAAAATAAAATATATTTAGGCAGTGGTCTGAATTAAAAATGGCATATATTGGATACCACACTTTGAAGGGTTCTGTGTATCATTTATATGTATTTTCTAAAAATAGCTAATTATCGTTCCATTTTTACATAAAAAGACACACCTAGAATCTAATTTCTTTTTAGTTTTTGGTCTACATAATTATCATATGAATAGTAAGTTTAATCTTAGAATAATTTCTAAAAACATTATAAATTTTATATACACACACACATCACAAGCTAGAAACAGGGTTATTTTACCATGAATACAAATATAAGAAGATCATGACTGGTCTCATTGCGAATCAATTTATTAAAATAGAGAATTTAGATACTTAAGGCTAGAACAGATGACCGAAATTATAGAAGGACAGTTCTTGGCAAATATTTTAAGTGGGCTTAATTTGTAGACTTAATGAAAACCCACCTTGGGAACTCCTGAAGGTTACTGCAATTTTAACAAAGATAAACTAAAATTAACATAATAAAGTGATAGATTACAAAAGTCTGAACAAAGACCTACTGGATGTGAATGTGACTCCCTACTCTCCTCTCAATCGAGGGAAAGCATTTAACCCGCAAGGGTTAGCATTTAATCAACCAAAATATGAACAGATCAGAGTGGAAAGTAAGGTGGGAAACACACACTGAAGAACTAGGCAAGGAAACGATCTTGATGTTCAGTTTTAAAAGAGTTACAACAAGAAAGTTTATATAATAGAATCATAAATTTTAGCAGGAACACTAATGTTTTTATTTCCTTTTCCAGGTCACTGTGAGCAAGATAACATAAAGCATTTTACAAATGAGTGTCAAATATGATATGACATTAATATAAAAAACATAAATTACTACTTTGTAAAACTGTAATGGTCATTAGAGTAATACCACATGAAGATTTATCATAGAAATGTTAAAAACTAGCTCTTAGATAGCTTCTTATAGCAAACTATACATGTTAAAATAGACACTTTATATACTTGATATATTTTAGCCACTGAGTCTCAGGTGCAGGTGACACTCCTAGGTGACAGTACCCTTTAGAAGACACATGTCTGGGTATTGTGTAAATGTGCGGGCACATAGACAATATGATGCTTTTTAATCCTTTCTAGAATAACTATTTTAGACACATATTGGTTTATATTGATTTATTTTATGTAATAATAACAAAAACAAAAAGCCCCAAAGGAAAACAAAAAGTTCAAAGTCAAAATAAGTAAAAATGAGACAGTATTAGCTCATTTAAAAAGTCCACCAGGATCCTGAGAGAGGACAAGTTCCACACAATCCACTCTACTAGCTGACTCAAAAGGTTACTTTTTAAATGTGGATAGAATATTGAGTATGTCTCAGTAGAGATGAAGTATCTGACTGTAGGCACCAATGCTCTAGTATTTATACGCTGTGTGGACATGTAAAGCTCAAGCTAGATATGCAAATCTTAGCACTGTTCATTCCCTGAGTGAGTTTTCTATGGCCAGTCCTGCCTAAGAGTAAATCAATCCTGACACACACAGCAGTGCTGTGAATATTGTGAAACCACATTTTTCTAGGAAAGCTCTTCAGAAAATCTTGTTACTGGATAGTTTCTTGTAGGAGAGTGCAGAATTAATATACTAATCTTTATGCACCCTAACACTAGAAGTCATAAGTTCAATTCCTACTGGGCAATATACCAAAGTGGCAGAAACTTGGGCTTTCCATAAATAAAAGGATGACTATTCAAATTAATTATGCTAGCCGGGCGTGGTGGCTCACACCTGTAATCCAAGCACTCGGGAGGTAGAGACAGGAGGATTGCTGAGTTCGAGGCTTGCCTGGGCTACACAGTGAGCTCAGCCTGAACTACAAAGCAAGACCCTGTCTCAAAAAAAACCCAAAACAAACAAACCCAAAAACAAATTAATTATGTTAGAGCTGTCAGGCATAGTATAAAGAATACAACAGCCACTACAAATGCTTTTAAACAAAAATTTAAATTAACAGTCTAATTTTAAAGCAGCTACTATTGAACACTGTAACTAACCTGGTTCTAACTCACTCAGAAACATGGCTTGACAATTTCAGCTGGGCTCAGGGAGCACAGAGGAGCAGCCTGCCCAGAACCACCGACTCTCTTACAAAGACTGCCAGACCAGAGGCTGAGAGGAAGGCTGGCACCCCACTGACACCACCTTTGACATTTTCAAGTCACCTTGGTTGCCTAAGTCTTACTCTCTCCAACCCAAACTGCAGAACTGGCTGTTGGCCAACCTTTGATTGTATTATTCTCATCTTTGAATGTTGCTTGGGTAGGATTTTTGTATTACATGTATTCTCTTAGACATATTTGGAAAGATTTTAAAAGGTGTGCTTGTATGCATCCCTGGGGCTCCTCTCTCATAGTAGTTAACACAGGTAAATAAAAAGCTGTAAGTTCTCCATAAAAAGAAGGCTTACCCAAGAAGAAACAAAGTGCGGACCACAAATTAAATTACACAATCATTTCTGCCAACAGTTTATCTTCAAGAGGAAAGAAAAACCCACAGTATTTAATAAAAATATATGAAACTCACCCCAAAGTAATTCAAACATGAGAAAATCCAAGTTTGTATTTCTAGTTTGCTCATGAGTATTCTCATAATACAAAATCTTTTGCCATACAGCTCAACAATGCATTAAAATTCTATATGTATTTTTGGTGTCTCTTTTCAATAACATATAAAGTCAGGTTTCTAAGCATAAAAAGGTACATCTCATAATGCATGATACACTGAAAGTTAAGCATATTGTTATTATTTTCAGTACCTGACACTTAAGAAATAGAGAAACAAACATTTATACAGAGTAATTAGAAAAACCAAAAACACAATGTATCTCATTTATGCTCTGAATTAAGAGCAACACGGTAAGCCCAACAGCCGAGCACGCTGCAGCAGGGAAGCTGGGCCACAGGGCGGGTCCTGCGTGGCTCATGCTTGTCTTACACCAATGTCCGTGCCGGGAGGCACTGGTCACTTCAAGACCCAAAATGCGCAGGCTTGGTGTGTCACACCCACAAACACAACTCAGAACTTGGTCACCGGGACTTTGTGGTGAACACAAGAGCCCTTTCTTGGTCCATGTCTGAAGAGAGGGAAGGAAGAACTATGGTAGTCACCTTTCACGACAAGCGAAATAATTATGAACAACAGTAACTGTGTATCTTTAGTATACCTTGCACTGCTAGAAGCTGCTCCTCTGTGGTCCAACGGGCATTAATTTTCTGATTTGACTACAAAATTAAAGAGAAGTTTCCTAATGAGGATATGAAGACAGACATTTTTTCAAAGTGCTTATTTTAAAAACTTTTTACCACATCACAGACATAAGTTTACTAAAACTGATTTAAGAGGATTCCGTCTTTAGAAGGATTAAATATATATTCAGAGTTACCTCTTACCCACATAGAAAGATCATGAAAGGGAAATTATCAACTTGGGAGAATAAACATTTATACTTCAAATCTGAGATATTAAAAATTTAAGAAAACCTATGAGAACAGTCACTCATTTCCTCATTACATTTCTATCACACAGTGTAGATATTACTTTCAGTCTACTTTTTAACATCTAAGAGATTTTATTCTTGTTAGAAAGGACCTGTGATGCTTAACATTTCTTCTGTTCACATTTAGATTAAACTTAGCCTTTTTCACCCTACAACTGTTTTGAATTAACAGAGAACACAGAATTGACCTAAGCCCTAAAATATTTCTTTAAATTTCTGCAAGCAGAAAATGACCCACTGAAAATAGATTAATAATAGATTTTTCTCTCCCAAGATCTCAAAATAATTTTGACCAATTTTAGGATCTTCATTATAGAGTTATAACATTAAAGACATAGCGAGATTTCACTAATTTATATCAACTGCCAAGTAAATCAAGGCTCTATGGCTGCAGATGTAGGAACAGAAGTACAGCAGCCTGAGATGTGTGCAGAAAGGACTGTCAAGATGAGGTGGCCTGTACAGAGCCTGTTTGCAGGAGACAGGAGGAACCTTCTGCCAGGAAGGGGCTTAGCCCTCAGCCTTCACATACTCAAGTAAGGTCTTTGTGGTGTACAGTAACAGGTGCAATTTACAAGGAAGAATGAAACAAATATCAAAGCTAAAGAACATATTTTCTTAAAGGAGAAAGTATTGAGAAAAGGAAAGAAACAACTAAGGCATGAGTGAAAAGCCTACAACTGTGAAGTGTGAATTTCAGAGGAGAGTGAAAGTGGACAGAGTCAGGCAGGCAGTAGTGAGGACACTTGAAAGAGGAGGGGTGAGTAGAGCCGGGACAAGTAGGGAAGGCTGAGTGAAAGCGTAAATCAAAGCTGAAAAAGTGAAAAGAAGTGGAAAGACATGACATGACGTTTCCCAAAAAGGAGGTCAACAAAATTAATACTGATTCCATGTCATGATCTTATGCTATGCTGGCCATAAAAAGTAGGAAAGAAAGTCCTCAAACTGCTGTCATCTCAAGCACTAGAGCAGGTGCATCACAAGCTTAAGCGCAGCCTGGGCAACAGATCAAGAGCATCTCGAAAATAAAAAAGGCTGGGACGTCGTTCAGCTCAGTCCTGAGCATGTGTGTGCATACACATGCACACGTGCACACACACACACACACACACACACACACACTCCTTGGCGTCTACTGATCATTGGTACTGGAAACTATTTTAAAACACGTCCAAGTATTTCACAGTAAATGATAAAAATAAGAGGGGATTGATTGAAATAATCTGATTTACGAAATAAATCTGAGAATTAGTAAAAATAATTATTCATTAAATAATTATTTAATAATAGAATCATATTGCATTGTATATAATTATAATATAATCAAAATAATTATTCATTATTAAAATTGGTAATGATTTAGTTAATATGCTTTTTAAAATGCACTTTATTTTTGGCTCTGAAATTCACAACATAATCATAAAATGGGTAATTTTTGTCCTTAAAATTTCAGTAATGCTCTTAAGGCCTTTTCTTAATTCCTGGCTAACTCAAAATCACCCCCTAATTGAAGTGTTTGCCTGTAAGTCAGTCTGGATACTCATTTGTTAGCAATTCTGTAGGTGTCTGAAGTGACTCTCCTGTACTTTAATGTGCTTTATAAAGTTTTTTCAACTTTGCAAAGTCTGCAGCATCATTCTGGCTTGTGCTGCATCCCTTGTGTCAATGGGCCACTTTCACTTTTCCATGTATCCCTTAGATTAAGGGGAATTTAGAAGCTGTACACACAAGCTGCTGTGAAGACACACACACCGAACTATCAGGATAGATACAGAATACGGGTAAGAAAGCAGCTAGCAGTAACCTGAGCCAATCTCTAAGGCAAAAAACAGAGGGAAATAACAGAATAAAAAAAGGACAAACTAGGGCTGGAGGGTTAGCTCAGTGGTTCCGGCACCTGCCTTTTAAGCGCAGGGTCCTGAGTTCAATCCCCGGAAACCACATACAATGTTGAGCGTGGAGACTCACGCCCACCAACAATCAATATCGCATACCACAGTGCCGGGCGTGGTGGCTCACGCCTGTAATCCCAGCACTCAGGAGGCAGAGACAGGAGGATTGCTGAGTTCAAAGCTTGCCTAGGCTACACAGTGAGCTCAGAGCCAGCCTGAACTACAAAGCGAGACCCTGTCTCAAAAAAAAAGGACAAACTAATTAAAGAGAAATAATGTACACTATGAAAAATTATTTTCATGTAAACTTTATAAAACTTATGAGAACATTAGCAGACTGGAAGAATACAAGTAACCATTTATAAAATTAAAGGTATAGCTGGGTGTGGTGGCTCACGCCTGTCACTCCAGCACTTGGGAGGCAGAGGCAGGAGGACTGCTGAGTTCGAGGCTTGCCTGGGCTACACAGTGAGCTCAGGGCCAGCCTGAACTACAAAGCGACACTCTGTCTCAATTAAAAAAAAAAAAAGTTAAAGGTATAGAATACAATGGAGAATGCACACATGGGAGAAAAAAGTCACAATGTATTAGTGTAGGGGAAAAGAACAAGGGAAAACTGGAAGGTTGGAGAATGAGAAAGATTTTAGAAAAGAAGTTTCTGAAAGGCAAAGTAAAGGCATCCCATGTGTATGGAAGGACAGGATGTATGTCAGGAAGATGACGAGTAAGCCTGGAGAGCTGGCCGTGTTGAAAGCAGGACAAGAACCATATCGCAGGAAGGGTACTAGAAACCACGGCTGATAAGCTCACACTAAATTTAACATGCAAAAGGTTTTCTTTGTTATTTTTTTAAGGCAAGGGCATGTGAGTAAAAGGGCATGATTTTAACCAAAATAAGACTTTCAACCTGGACAACTGGAAGAAGGCTGATGCTGGTAGGATTCTAGGAAGTTAGAATATGCTGCCTGAGAAAGGTGTAAAGGAGAGGCTACAATCCATGGGAGAACAGAGTATAAGGTACTCCAATGTTCTCAGAGACTGCAGTTTACCTGAGGCCAAAAGAGATTTACTTATTCAAATGCACTTTAAAAGAATCTGGGAAATTTTTACAAGGAAAAATAATGTAGCAATGTCTTGGCCAGACATAAGGTGCCAATTCTGGGCTACAAAATTTCTTAAATTGTTTTCTGTCTGAAACTTACTCTTGAAGTGTCCTCACAAAACAGCCCCACACCCAGGGCCTCTCCCCACAATGGGATGACACTAGTCTTTCAGTTCAACCCCAGTGAAGAAGATGCTAATTGCAACACAGGGCAGTGTAGTGTAAAAAATTTATTCTATATATATTTAAAAACTAGAATTTCCTTCAGTTTAAAGAAATACACAAGATACGCATAGAGGCTAAAATGGTAGCTCAAGAGGTACCATGCCTATCTTTGAAGCATAAGGGCCCAAGTTCAATCCCTAGTACTGTCAAAAAAGAAGAGAGAGCGAGGGAGAGGGAGGAGAGGGAGAGGGAGAGGGAGAG
>PVIC010039900.1:0-16902 GCA_004025085.1 Thryonomys swinderianus | reverse complement strand
AATCTCAAATAGGATCTCACTAAGTGGCCTACACTGAGACTGAGTTTTGGAATTCTCCTGCTCAGCCATCACATGCTGAGCTTACGGTGATGTCCCACCAAGCCCAGGAAGGAGAGTAAATTTTAAATTGCTCATCAGAAAATGTGACTGGTAGGACTTAGAGAAGTGGATCTCACTTTGAATCATCTTCCCAGGATCATAGTCTTGGCCAAGATTTCTGAGTTCCTAACACCGTCAGGGTAAAGGTGGAGACCTTTTTCTTGGCATGGGTGAAAGATGGAAGAACATGCCGTATGGAGAGCTTGCTTGGGTTCAAAGCCCCGCCCTGTCATTTGCCAGCTACGCACCCTTGAAGGGACACACAGAGTGTGACTCCTTTGAACCTGAGGGTTTTTACCCAGGAAATGGGGTGATGCTAGAGAGAACTCAAGAGAGATGCTGGAAGGGTTAAAAGAGGTGATAAAATGGAAGGCATTTAGAGTGGCAGAGAATGTTTAATAAGGCAGTTTTATCTATTAGATATGTCTGGTTTGAGGTTTGAGTGAATTATTACAAACTGTTCATAGCCAGTAAAATACTCAAAACTGCAAGTTCTGCATTGTAAGTACTAAATATTTTTCCAGTCATTCGCCAACTCCAAAACAATAGTCCTGGCCATAAAACATAGAGACATTGTTACCCAGAGCATAATCCAAATATATCTAATGGCATTTTAGCATATGTCTGGTTTAACTTTTTACATACACATATCATGCCTGAGGTACACTTTTCATAATATTTGGAGGTAGTTAATAATAAAAAATTTTTATTCCCAAGAACAGTGAAGTGGTTCACATTTGAGCAGTTTTCAGAGAAGAAAAACCAACACAGGATATAGAACCTTAAACCCTTATTTTGTGATAAACTGAGAAATGGCTATGACCTTCAGCCACCAATTACTTGATTGGGTCAAACAGACCTGGATTAGTTCTCTTGTGTTTTTTAGATACTTAGTGAACAATTTAGGGCAACTATCTAAACTTTATGATCTCTTATCTCTTCCCTTAAAAGGGAAATGGTGAAAATAATACTGTCCATAGTTTCTTACGGGGATTAAATGAGAGAGGAGTTGAGGCACTCAAAAAATAATTGTCTCTTTACCACTGGATCGTTGTCCCTGACGCCAGGCTTTCTGGATTCACTTGTGTTCTGATACTGTGAGAGTCATACAGGCCCAGACCAGGCCCAGGGCTTGGCCCAGGGTGTTACACATGGTAGATGCTCGATAAGTATTTGTAAAGTGAATGATTAAATAACAATACGCCTAAAGAAGCAAGCAGCTATTTTCATCTCTTCCTTCCTACCTTCCTCCTGACTCTATTTCCATTGGAACAATACCCAGTGGAAATATTGCAGACACTTGTGGGTGAAGACACTGAATGTTGCACCTTGTCTGTCTCTCCATCAGCCTTTATTCTCCTAATTGTAATAACATTGTGGGCTTTTGTTTGCCATTGGTTGACAGGCATCTCTTGGCTAGGAATATCTTCTGGAGTAATTCAAGTGATGGGAAGTTTTCAATTTGTAATATCTCATCTATTGAGAAATAAAAGATGTGCTCTTCTGGCCACTCAAGAAGCATCTAGTATGTTGGCTGTTGGCCAACACTAAGTAATGAGCCTTTTCTTGGTTCCCCAAAATGTCAGCCAAGGTGAAAGAGAAAAGGTGGGATGCTTAAATGGGAGGAGAAAGCCCACTTCGTGGCTGACCCTGGGTATCCATGTTTGTGGGCCCAAAGATGGGAACAAAACTATAAAGCAGTTTCTCTTTATCAACCAGCCTGTTAAGTGCTGTCTTCCAAACTGAGCCTTCATTGACCTTCAAAATTGGGCACCCCAACATTTAAATCTCATTTTATTACCTAATATCTCACCCCTACAGTGCTCTTAGCATTCATTTGGCTAATCTGATGTTTAAAGTTCACACTAAAAGTTAATGAACCAGCGTCCTGAGTACATTTAATAAACACGCTGATCTTTCTTTGCTATTTCCCAGTAGGCAATCTGCTTATGTTAGTCATTATTCCATTCTCAGAAGCCAGCACAGTGCTAAATATGTAGTATGTTCTCAATACTTAAGTCTTGACAGACCATTGTATTTTTTTTCTTAACAGCAGTTTTTATTAACCCCAAATATCTGTGGTTTACTCCTCTAAAAGCTAAAATTAGAGGTTCTATTTAATGCTGTTTCCCTGCTAGGTATATATATATGAAAGAATTAAAAGCATATCACAGTAACATAGACACACCCATGTTTATAGAAGCTCAGTTTATAATAGCTAAATCTTGGAAACAGCCCAAATGCCCATCAACTGGAGAATGGATAAAAAAGATGGAGGTTTTTTAATAAAATGGAGTATTACTCAGCCATAAAGATAAAGTAGTCAAACTTGAATGGATATACCTTAAGGACATACTCAAAAGTGAAATAAGGGGCCGGAGATTTAGCTCAGTGGTTCTAGCACTTGCCTCGCAAGTGCAAGGTCCTGAGTTCAATCCCCAGTAACCACATACAATGCTGGGCATGATGAGTCATGCCCACCAGCAATCAATACCACATACCACAGTGCCGGGTGTGGTGGCTCACACCTGTAATCCCAGCACTTGGGAGGCAGAGACAGGAGGATAGTTGAGATGGTTTGAGGCTTGCCTGGGGTACATAGTGAGCTCAGGGCCAGCCTGAACTACAAAGCGAGACCCTGTCTCAAAAAAAAAAGGTGAAATAGGACATGGATGTGTAAATGTCATTATCATTTCTCTACTATGAAACTTAAGGTGTCAATGAGTTCCAAAATTTAGGATGGGTACTGTGAAATAGGATGAGACTGTTGAAAGGGAAAAAGAAAAGGGGGGCAAAGGAAAGGAAAGAAGGGAATAAAAAAATAGAATCAAACCTTACGGGGGTGGGGAATGAAAAATGAGAAGATGTCTCATGTGCACATACAAATTCTGAATGTTGAATGGGATCATAATAGATTAATGTGTATATATAATGTACCAATAAACTCAATTTAAAAATAGGATTCTTCCCCTCATATAAGTGTTTAAAGATAATTGGTTTGGGGTGGATATAGTGGTTCCACTTGATGAAAAAACAAAACCCATATAGAAAAAAACTGGAGGCAATCAGCAGTTTTAGAAGCTACAGGCCCTAGGCCATTTATTTCAGAAAGCAAAGTGTGGATCCTTTGATCCAAACCCATTACATGTATGAATTTGAGTAATGGCCTTAACGTTTCTAGGCCTATTGTCCTACCTGTAAAACAGGAAGGGGATGAAGAGGAGGACAAGGAGGGGACGACTCATGAGACAGTATGAGTGAAAGCGAAGAGCCCACTGTCTTAACTGTCTTTCTCACCTTTGTCTCTTGCCCATAATGGTTTAGAATTCCTAGCAAAGGGCAAATTGGTATCTTTGGTGCAGGGAAAACCAATGACATAACAGGAACACAGTGGTTTGGGGAAGGACTGCCCAAATCTTTTCATGATTTTACAAGCTCACAAAATACTGGTCCATTCACACGATGAGTTATGAGACTTGGCATCTATTAGGTGACCATTACACTTGAGCTGTTTTCCTTCCATCAAAATTAGTTATGTTCATTATTTCTAAGGAAAAAAACTTGGGAAGAGATATATCTGCAGACTTAAATCCAATGTAATTGAAAATCCACTGACTTTACTCTCAAGAGTTCAACTTTCTTGATCTTCTGTAATACCTTTAAATGAGTATGTGATGTTTCTAAGTCCTGTGCATTTAGCCGTGGGAAGTTTCTAGTATTGTGCTTTAAATATAGAGTGGTGGACTGAGCAAGTTCACCGGAGTCCATGGATGTGAAGGCCTACAATAATAGGAACACCTGTAATTCTTTGTGCCTCAAATTCCTCATCTGTGATACAGGTGAAAATAAGTCCACCAAGTTCAGAATTTCTGAGCTATGTTAATTTTGTCACTTCCAGTGTGAGAAAGAGTACGCACAAAAAAAAAAACAGAAATATGAAGACCTTCTTTGTTTCACTGTTCTCGTTAAACACAACCCTCCAGTATTATCTTTTCACCAGTTATGACCTTGGAATCACCAACCCTTCCTATATAGTCTTACCCTGGAAGCTTCCCCCATTAATCCAGAAATTCCCTTTGCTTTTCTCCTATCTGTAACATCTATTTTCAGAATTATTTCTCTAGATTTAGTCTTTTCATGAAGAATACATTATCAGTGCTTTTAAAACAGTTGCTTTTAAGATAAATTTAATAAGCTCTTATATGTCTGGACACTTTTCATTTTGCCATCAAGGTTGAAAGATTGAATGGCTATGAGGTTTTAGATTGGGAATAATTTTTCCTTAGGAATTTGGAGGGTCACTGAATTGGCTTCTATATTCTAGTGTTAACACGGCAGACATATTCTCAAAAGACTCCTTGCCATTATAATGCCATTTTGCTTGAGGCATTTTTCAAATTTTAGAGCATGTTCTCAAACTTCATTTAATGACAACTGCTCTAAAAACTAACAAGTATCTTGGTGTGTGAAATTTTCCTCAGTCCACGTGTAGCCACTCAACAGGTCCTATTGTTTGAAAGTTGCTGCCATACAGGTTTAACATATTTCCCTCTTATTTTCCATCTCTTTATTTCCAAGACTTCCTCTTCAAATCTCTACACTAAAATTTGATATGTATTCTTAACTATTTGATTCTTAAAAATTTTCTTGATCTTTTATGCTCTTAAAGTATCCTTGTTTGAGGACTGTAGTTTTGTTTTCTCTGAGGATATTTATTACCCTAGTAATCTCAGTGCTGTTTTCTCTGCAATCCTATCTTTAAGTCCTTGAGGTTTTATACTAAAGGTTTTCCTTTAATGTCTAGCCACCTGGATGTTGCCAGGCAGCGTAGGGTTCTTGTACTCAGTACCCATGGCACTTGTGAATTGCCAAAGTGCATTTAGCTGGCATGCTTGATGTCATCACGTGACAGAAATTACTGCTGGATGCCAGTAATTAAGTCACCTTCTTATTGCTGCTGCTGCTGCTGCTACTGACCATCAAATCTGATGCTATTTTGTGCCATAAACCATAGGTCAGTTCTATCAGGTGTCATTCTCTGATGCTGTTGGCTACGACTTTCCAGTCCCCATTTGTGCTGGGCACTACAGGTCAGCTTTTCCAGGTAATGGTTTCTGCAACTGGTTTTTATTGGTGGCTGATGTCCACTCTCTGTTGCTCTTTCTTTGGAAACTACTTCTCTGTTCTTTCTAAAAAAATTCTAAACCCCAAATAGATCTATAAGACTTCTGGAGTACACATTACTCAAGAAATCCATCAAGTTTTACAGTGTTGGTACACAGCAGTTTAAACACTCCCAGATGAAAACCTGACAAGTGTCAGGAGAAATCAGCTTTTAGAGCAGCAATAGGCCTTTTTCAGAAAGGGTTGGGATAAAAGTTTGCTATGAAGGTTGGGTATGCAAATAAAGGGGGGCACAGAACCCTCCCTTCCTGATTTCAACCACTCCAGGTGCCCTGTCCCTTCTTGCAAAGGGCAAGAGTGCTGTACCTGCTGAAATGGTAGGAGCGGAGGAGGGCACCATGCTGCCTCTCTGGCTGCACTCACGTTGGAGTGGAGAATGGTGGTTTGCTGGCCAGGCAGGGCATGGAAGCATCGACTGGGATGCAAGGGGGAGGGCCAGGCAGTTGCTGGCCAAGCTACACCTCCCCTTGCCACTGGCAAGGAAAGAAGCAAATAGGGCAACTTCTGCCTCACAAAGGCCTCATTTCTACTTAAGTCAGGCCCTAAAATGATGACTGGGGATGACTGTAAATTGTGATATGAATGAAGCGCAACGATTCTGATAACATTCAACATTCATATTTGGTGAAATGATTCAATGCTAATTAGCATATTCATTAAGGTGGTGCCTGACCTTAATGAGTAGCTCTGTTTTAAGACAGGGTTTCTCAGTGAGTGCGTTTCACTGTAGAATCAGGGATCTAACAACTACTTTGGGGGGGGACCCTTGACTCTTAAATATGTTAATACTATGTTTTCAGTAATCAGTTTTCAAAGGAAATGACTTATTAAACCCCCTTTGTAGGTTGTCTGAATCTGGCTCACAAGGGTCTGAACGAGAAGGGAGGAGGAGCCCAGAGTCTGAGAATTCAGCATGTAGTGTTCTTAGCTCCTCGTTGTTAGTAACACATCATATCCCAACCTCGTCTGAACCTGATCTCCATTCTGGGTAAGGTTTGGCTACATTTCTTTAGAAAATAAAATACTGCTCAAGGGGAAGAAATGCATAACTAGCTGACATTGAGGTTTGCAGGAGGAGAGATCTCACTGTTGAACTTCTTAGAAAAATGTCTAATGAGCTCTCCTGTTTCCAGTCCTTTGCCACATCTGTTTTCAGCTTTCCCAACATGCTATGTCAATTACTCCTTATTCATTCTTTATCCCAAATTCAAAATTAGGTAGGCCTCTCCTGCCTGTTATTTTCTTGGGTTCTTTTCTGCTTTAAGGATTTCGGTTTTTCACTTTTGACCGTTTTAAGACTTAGCTACAGAGATATAAGGGAGTATAGAATGTGTTCTGTAATAGGAAGTTCAAGTGACATTCGAAATACTGGGTAGCACTAGTCTGTACTGGGGACCTAGAATCAAACACTAGGACTAAGAAGACTCAAAATTAGGTCCCAAGATGCCCTGAAGAAACCCATATATCAAAGCAACTTCTGACCTCAATTATGCTTGTGAAGTATGTTCTGTCACTTGATACTTACAGAGTTCCCAGAATATAAAATTTTTCATTTACTGTCATTTTACACAAGAAGAAATGAAGGTTCAGAAACACTGCATGACTCCTTAGGGACATCATCATCATTAAAAGATGGAGATTGACTCCAGAATTCTCAGTTCCAAATATCATAATACTACTTCATCACTACCTCTATGGGGCTGTATCTGCTTCAAATTAATATGTTAAAACTTCATCCCCAGTATGAAGCACATTGGTTTTGCATTCTGTGGTTTCAGTTATGGTTATCTTTGACCCAAAAACATGAAATGGAAAATTTCTGAGCTATAACATTTTGATCAGTGTGTCATTGAGTTGGGGGATGAAATTTTGCCTTGTCCCACTCTGTCCTTCAGAAAGTGTGTACCATCCCTTTGTTCAGTGTGTCCACACTACACATACACACTACACACCCACTGGTCACTTTGAAGCTGTCTGTTACCAGGTTAGCTGTGATAGTCTCATGCTGTTTGTGTTTAGCCCTTATTTTACTTAATAGAGACCCTGAGGTAATACGGACACTGGCGATTGGAGTAGCCCAGAGAGAAGCTGTGAAGTATTGCCTTTGAGTTAAAATTCTGCAATTTAATAAGAAAAATAACAATACACTGAGGTTGTTGGAGTCTGCAGTTAGAGTAAATCTTCCACCTGTGAAGTTGTAAAGAAGGAAAAGTTTTGCACGGTTAGCGCTTAGTTAAAATGAGGAAGATATTACCCCTGCATGTGTTGGGAAATTATGTGTAGGGTTTGACTCTAGGATTCTGGTGTCCACTGGGAGTTTAGGGTCATATCCCTCCTTGAGAAGGGAGAATCCCTGTACTATGAGGTGGAGACTTCAGTAAGTGAATAGTTCACATGAGCACCACCATCATTAATGTGATTAGTCCTCTTATTTAAAACAAAACCAAAAGCTTATGAGAGCCAGTTCTCTGCTGCTGTTACACAGGGACACTATCTAGGACAAACGGGCCTCCCAGACATACAAACCTGCCAGCACCTTAAAATGAGATTTTCAGCCTCTGAAACTTAAGACACAATACATTGCTGCATTCACAAACTAGCTAGTCTGAAATACCCTGTTTTAGCAGCCAGAGTGAACCAAGACGAGCAGGCAATGTGGAGTTAAGTAAAGAAGTTCTGGGGCCCTGTTACTGATGCCAGAATGTCCCCAGAGGGCCGTCACGGCTACTCTTTGTGGTCTGGATCTTCACTCCTTAGATAAACACGCTGGACTACAGAATTCATCCAGTATGTGTTTTTCTCATACTTCCTCCTCCTTTCAGTTAGACTTAAGGTCCTGATGTCTCATCTATTTCCCATCCCTTCTGTGCCACTGTAGTTGGAAAAGTGTTGTAGAAAGAGAAATGAGATCCCTAATCTCTATTCTGCTATTAACTGACAACGGAGAGATTGTAGGGTCTGTTTTCTTACCTATAATCACTCGGTTGTTGAAGTTTTCAAACTGCTTTATAAAGGTTTCTTGTAGCTGCCCACTAGTCCTTCAGAGGCATTATACAGAGAAGTTTGCAAAATGTGAATTGAAAACTCATTTAAGAGTCTTCCATAATACTTTCTCAGGGAATTGAATACTATACCAAATTGGAAACCATTAAGTTATTTGGGGTTGCTGAAGGCATTCCAAAGGTTTCATATAATTGCTCACTTTAAGCAGGACACCTCTGAGTCATCACTAGGGAGTGGACCTAGTTGTCCATCAAACACTGTTATCCGTTAGTTATAAATATGGATTAACTCCCAAGAGCTATGAAAAATATTTCTCCACAAAGAAAATTGTAACGTCTTCAGTCATGAAATCCAACAAATGCTGGCCTAGGAGACAATGTAAAGAAGCCTAAGAAATGATGAATTTTGCTTAGAATACTGTTTTAGGGGAAGAAAAAGAAAAGGACATTTTATAATTTTCAAATCTGGGTCATTTATAAATGAACATCTCAGGTCTTGAAAAAACTATTGAAGACTCTTACACTTTAAACTACAAAACAATGCAAACTTACAAGTTTAACTAGGTAAGTTTTCAATTAAAAAATCATTTCCTGCTGGGTGTGGTGGCTCATGCCTGTAATCCCAGCACTCGGGAGGCAGAGACAGGAGGACTGCTGAGTTTGAGGCTTGCCTGGGCTACATAGTGAGCTCAGAGCCAGCCTGAACTACAAAGCGAGACCCTATCTCAAAAAAAAAAAAAATCAGGGCTGGAGATTTAGCTCAGTGGTTCCGGTGCCTGCCTGGCAAGTGCAAGGCCCTGAGTTCGATCCCTTGCAACCACATACAATGATGGGCGTGGTGACTCACACCTACCAGCAATCAATACCACATACCACAGTGCCGGGCGTGGTGGCTCACGCCTGTCATCCCAGCACTTGCGAGGCAGAGACAGGATTGCTGAGTTCGCGGCGGCTTGCCTGGGCTACATAGTGAGCTCAGGGCCAGCCTGAACTACAAAGCGAGACCCTGTCTCACCAAAAAAAAAAAAAAAAAAAGCATTTCCTGTTGATGTTTCTTTTAAATCATTTTATTAATCATATGCAGAGGCCCACTGAAGCCTCCTATGGTCACAGGTTGGACCTTTTCAAAGTGACTGGGTCATGGGTGCGATGCTGGACCTAGGGTGTGTGAATGTGCATTGAGGTTGTAGTAATTGGATCAGTTCACTTTTGGTTTGGCATTGTTCTGGTTATGGTTAATGAACAGCTCTATCCTGGTGTGGGTGGCACCAACTAATAGACTTGTACCCTGAATGGGACTATGAAGGAGAAGATGGAAGGCAGCATGGCTGCTTCCTGCTTAGCCTGCCATGAACTGTTTCTCCCCTGTGATGCCCCTCTCTCTCATGCTGCCTTGCCTGGTTGCTGAATGACGATGACTGAAAGCTGTAAAAACTGTAAGCTATGAGAAAACCAGCTTCCTTCTTTAACTTGTGGGTATTGCATGTTTTGTCCTAGTAATAAAAATGATGTAAGAGAAACTGAATTGAAAACCTATTTTTCTCCCAGATAAAGCTGAACCAGAATTTCTGTACTTTAAGACTTAAGTCACCTCACAAACAAGTGTGAGTGGTCTTTCCATACCTCTCCAGGTATCTAAGACTCTTTTTGCCATAAGTTTTCATTTTCCAAGAATGGCTATAATGTTCAGAAGTCTTCCTAACCTACTGTATCTCTGCAGTACTTGTAATTCAAGAAATGTCTAGATATTTAAGTGACCTTGGAAGAATCATTTTCCTTCTTGAAGACACTTTCTTCATCTAAATAGAATGCTTGAATGAATATTTCTAAGGTCTAGCTTTACATCATTCTGTATTTGTAGTCTATTTTTAAAAGCACTGACTTCTGAAGAAGGTATGTTTGGGTTACAGTATTAGCTCTGCTATTGACCACCTCCCACCTCTTACAAAGTTTCCTTAACCTCCTAAAGCATGCTTCTTTTAGATACTGTCATCTGCAAAACAAAATGAACGGAGTTAAATGATTTGGTTTTTGTTAGTCCATGTCTGCAGGACATAATGATTACATGTTTCATGGAGAGTTGGTACACGTACTTAACACATCTTAATTCTTTTTCTCTTTTTTCATTGTCTTCCCCTCAACTGTGTCTCCCTCTGTCCATCTCTGGGTCATTTTACTGAATTTAGGATTATACTTTAATGGCTGTAATGGCTTTTGACTGAAAACTATAGCTGCTCTAGTGGATTTTCCTAGAGATTCTTTAGGCCCTCCAAGCAATTGGAAGACTTCGGAACATATTTTTCAGTAACAGTCAGACTTCATAATGTTTTCCATGGTATTTTTCAGGCAAGGGCAGTGTTTCTACTTATGTACCTTTCCTTAGCAATATATGTCACATTGAAAATGAAAAGGGTTAGAGGTGATCTTCAGATTAAAATCCTAAGGTGCACACATAATTACTCAAGTTTGTTGATTTAGCTCTAACATTTTAAGGGCCTTCATTTCTCACTGGCTCTGTCTATGTTAATATAACTTGTAGCCATTTTTAAAAAACTATTACCTCCAGCATGTAGATTAATAGGCATCCAATCATTTAGTCTGGTGCTTATGCAAATGTTTTGTCTGCCTCGGGACACTGCGGTCAGAAGGCCAGGTGGTAAGGGAGAGCTTGTTTTTAATGATAATTTGAATGTCTCTGTAGGTCATTCTAGCCCTCAAATATTTACAAATAGAAGCAACCACTTCATAAATTAACCCACATCTACTGAAATAAATTTCTCTTTGCCTTCATTGCTTGCTCTTTGTAAAATGCTTCATCTTTGCAAAAAAGGAAATGACCACCCGGTTCCCCAAATCCCACCATGAATTGCTTTGGAAAACAGCCAGGTCTTTCCCCTGAATTAGTTTTTTCCCCCTTGAATTCTTGTCGCTAACTTACGGAAGTGATCTTACAGTGCCCCTACCACTTTGGGTAGATCATGTGTCCCAGCATCATCACACTCTGATTTACAACAATGATATAAATGTGCCAAGTTTCCTGAGTTCCACTTACGACCTCTACCTTAACTGGGGAAGACAAAATTGTGGCATCCTCAGTGAACCGGAAGTAGGGAAATGAACCGGGAGATGTCAGGCTGGATGCCTTCCATCTACAGCCTGTGTACGTGAACTCATGAACTCTGAGCAAAGTGATGAAGCTAAGAAACTGAAAGGTCCCCCGTGGCACCATTTCATCTGTTGGCAACTCTTGTCCCAGCTCCATCAAGTACAGCTCCGTTTCTTTCCCTCCTCACCTCCATTCTGATCCACCTCATCCATGTCTCTTTACTGGATTCTGAATAGTATATATAACCTGGCATCACAGCTCCTTCTAAGAGTTGTGTTTTTTTTGTTTGTTTGTTTTTGTTTTTTGTTTTTTTGCAATCTAATTTCCATGCAGAATGACCTTGAAACAAAAAAATGAGATCATACTCTTCCCTTGATTATTCCTGAATGCTCTTACCATGGATTCGGAGTCCTAATTAACCTGACCTCTGCCCGCTCCCAGACCCACTTGCTCTTTCCTCCTATGCCCACTCGGCAGGCCTCTTAGCTCTACTTGTAAAACTGGTCTTTGTCACCACAGTGCTTTGGAACTCTCTGGTCTACACAGGATATGCTTTCTCCAGATTTCTATGTGATTGCTTCTCTTCATGTTTTTCTGTGTAAATGTTATCCCATTTAAATATCATCCTTGCCTTACTATTTTCATATAAATCTGCTTTATAGCACTTACAACAAAATAAAAATATGTATTTAACATTTTGTCCCAGCAAATGTCTTACCGGCACAAGTATTGTGCATGTTTTTTCTAAGTTAAATCTTCACCATATAACTTTAATAAGCAGATCAAGATGACCCGAAGAGACTTCCCCAACCCCTTCATGATGCATATAATATTTACCTTCCTTCCTTTGAGTGTAGGCAAGGTTTAAGAGTCAGCAGGGTTTTACTCCCATGATGAAGTTACATTATGTGATGAAGATGACCTTTCTGCCTATGTAATTAAAGTCCCTTATCAGTAGAATGAGTCTTTCATGTTGGGGGGCTTGATCCAGTATCAAAATGAATTTGAAGACTTAAGCAACAGCAGAAAGTTCCTGCCCAGAGTCTTGAGAGTAGGAGGCTATTTGACAAGAGGTCCTAGGGGGCCTCTGGGAGCTGAGAGTGGTCCCCAATTAGGACCAGGTATCTGGGCTTACCCCTAGATTTCAGCCTAATGAGACACTGAGCAGAGAACCCAACTAAGCCATGCTTTGCTCACCGAAAGAAATTGTAACTCCTGTGTGTTGTTTCAGCCACATAGTTTGTGGTACTTTGTTATGCAGCAGTACATAGCTGCCGTAAATATAACAAGTACCTGGCATATATGAAGGTCACACAAATATATGAACACCCATTTTTATCTTTGTGCATATTCCCGTATGCAAAATATGTCCGTGTGAAAAGGGTGGAGAACATGAAGGAAGGGAAGAGTTGGATGAGGAAATTAAAACGGAAAGAGAAAACAAGTACGGACAAATGCTTCAAGCTCTTCCAAGAAAGAACCTCCCCCTGAAATAACCTGGATGCATTGGCCCAAAAGTCAAACTATTTGGAAAAGGAAATATTGGAGAAGTAGACATTTAATGATTTTCGTTTAATTCACCCTACATAAGGCTTTATTCAAAAGAAAACGGGGAAAATAGCCAACAAGAACTCCATACAAAAATGGGGAAAATAGGGATGTTATTCCTGCTATTTCCAAAAACTTAAAGCAGTGTCTTTGCTCATGTAACCCTCAGTACACTTTGAAATCTGTAAGTCAATGCCCAAAACAGATGAGCCTCAGAGGCTTGTTTGTTTTGCTTTGTTCCTCTTTCCCAGAGGAGTGTAAGCCTATTATGCACACCTTAATTACAGCAGCAAGCACTACCTTCCGAAAATTCATCAAGCTGCTCACTGAGGTCTCCAAGGGCCCCGGCCTGTGTGAGAATAAACAGAACTGCTGAAAAGCTGAGAGACATCGATTTCCTCTGCAACTCCTGGGCTGGGAGAAGTCCCTTTAGTTCTAGATCCCAATGGCTGTAAAAGGAGAAAAATAATCGAAGCTATCTAATGTCACTGTGGGATCAAGTGAGAGTCACATGGATACACAGTTAAGTGTAGGGAGCCTTGTAAACATGTGACTTAGTATAATGTTCACTGGCAAATATCTTGTCTCTTTATCTTCTGTTGCACCAAACAGAAAAAAAGATCTAGACCAAGGAAATAATCTACCAAGGCTATTGTTGACTTATTCTGTTGGCATGCCAGGAGATAGTGCATCAGGAAAATGAAGATTGCCATTGTTGGACCAACATGGGAACCCATAGGTGGTATTCCAGATTGGAAAGTTACATTGCTGAGGCAAAACTTGACTTCCTGTTTATGCAAGGGGATTATCTAATATCGAGAACTTTCTTTCTGACTTTCAAAAGAAACCCCTTAACTTCATGGAGATTGCAATTTTCTTTAAAGACAATACTTTTGTATCATATGCTTTCCTGACTTTCAACCTACCCACAAGTACACCCAAGTCTTAAAGTTGTACCTCTTTTTTGAGATAGCTCTTTTGTGGAGACTCCATTCAGTTTCCCAGATAAAATTATTCCTAGAATATCTTGGTACTCTTACTGGAGTTGAAACTCATCGGGAGCTGTCTTGGGTAACATATTTCTCCCTAGTTCATGAGGCTTCAGAGCAAATATGGCCCATTGATCTTTGTGATGTTACTGTTGCAAAATACTTGATCTGACCTCAGAGAATTCCCGTCAATATTAATGGCGTTTTGCCTTGTTTATTTCAAAGTACAGTGCTTCAGAAAATTCATTTTTGACAAAAAATCTGAAGTTTATGGGTGCTTTTACATTTAAAAATACATTGAAGATGGGCCGGAGGGTTAGCTCAGTGGTTCCGGCGCCTGCCTCGCAAGCGCAAGGTCCTGAGTTCAATCCCCGGAAACCACATACAATGCCGGGCGTGGTGGCTCACGCCTGTAATCCCAACACTCGGGAGGCAGGGACAAGAGGATTGCTGAGTTCGCGGCGGCTTGCCTGGGCACCATAGTGAGCTCAGGGCCAGCCTGAACTACAAAGCGAGACCCTGTCTCCAAAAGGCAAAAAAAAAAAAAAAAAAAATACATTGAAGATGACCATTATAATCCTATTACTTTGATTCAAGTCCTTCTTGAATGGAAGGTGAAGATAAGTTAAAACTGCCAGTTGGAAGCTACTAACCATTCAGAGCCTGAGGTTATCAGTGAGAATTTGCAATTAAATATAATTCTTATAGATTATTTTTGGATTGTGTTAGCCAACAACTAAGCAAACATGGAGAACTGAGTCTTAAGATACTTTAAAATATTTTATTATATAAGTTACACATTTATAATTATACCTAATGTTTGTATTCCTATATAGATTTCTTATGTCTGAACTAACTCCCACTGCTAATCATTAACAGATTAGTTCATGGCCTTCTGGGTCTTTTTCCATGGCATGTGGAATCATACTCTAAAACAAAGTCACTATTGAGGGCTTTATCCTATTCTACATAAGGAAGACATAGTTTTCTCCCATATGGATGCTCTGTAATTTCCAACACTGAATTCAATGGGGAAAAACTGAAGTATTGTCCTTGCCACTTCTGTTCAACTTAAAACATTAGTCAGACCAATCAGGCAAGAAAAAAGAGATATGTATAGGAAAAGAAGAAATCAAATTACTTGAATACAACTGGCTACTCTACAGAAAAGACTCAGTTTCATTAAATGACTTCTTTAATAACCAAATTCAGTAGCATAGTATGATACAAATTCACAGAAAAATCAAGTATTCCTACATACCAATAATGACCTGAGAAAGAAACTGAGAGCAGTACCTTTTACAGTAGTATCAAGAAAAATTAAATACATGGGAATTAACCATGGAAGTAAAAGTTCTTTAATGACAGAAAGTATAGTACACCAAGAAAAGAAATTGAAGAGATCAGAAAATGGAAAGCTATTACCTGTTTCTGAAAAGACAATATAATCAAAGTGGCCATATTATCAAAATTGTAATATAAATTTTATGCCATCCCAACCTAAATACCAATAGCATTTTTCACTAGAAAAAACAATCCTAAAATTCTTCTGGAAACAGAATGAGACCCAGTACAATAAGAGTGATCTTAGTCAACAAGAGCAAAACAGGAAGCAGCACAATCCCAGACTTCAAGTCATATTACAAAGTTACAGTAATAAAAACAGCATGGTACTGGCACAGAAACGAAGATGTGAATCACCAGAACATAATAGAATATTCAAAAACAAGCCAGGGACAGTGAATGTCTGATCTTTGACAGAGGGGCCAAAGCATGCTGGAGAATAGCCTCTTTAATAGTGCTGAGGAAATTTGCTGATACATATGAAGAAAATTGTATCAAAGCCAACACCTCTCAGCATGTCCTAAAACTTAAATTTGATGAAAAATCTAAATATTAAAAGCAAAACACGCCAGGCGTGGTGGCTCACGCCTGTAATCCCAGCACTCGGGAGGCAGAGACGGGAGGATTGCTGAGTTTGAAGCTTGCCTGGGCTACATAGTGAGCTCAGGGCCAGCCTGAACTACAAAGCCGAGACCCTGTCTCAAAAAAAAATGAATAAAAAAATAAAAGCAAAACACTTTATGTTCTAGAATATAAAATAAAACTCTTCAAGTGATGATGTAGGCAAAGACTTTCTGATTCAATCTTAGTTACATAAGAACTAATATGAAAAATCAATAAAAGAGATCATATCAAATCCAGAGCTTTGTACAGCAAAGGAAACAACAGAGCAAAGAGGCAATCTGCAGTAAGGAAGGTTTGTTCTCAGCTGTTCTTGACAAAAGACTAAAACCTAGACGACATAAAGAACTCATAAGACCCCCCCAATAAAAGATCCAGTCAAAAACTGGGCAACTGAAAAGAATAGACAAGTGTCAGAAGTACCAATCGTTTACAAGTACATGGAAAAATCTTTGAGATCTCTGGCCCTAACAGAAATGTAAATTAAAGCAACACTAGGATCCCTCTTACTCCAGAACAAGTAGATATTAGCAAGAAATCAAAAACAAACATCTGTCATATGCTACAAGGAAAGTGGGTTCTTATACGTGGTTAAGTATGTAAATTTCTATAATCACTATGGGAATCTGGGGAGTCCTCGAACTAAAACCAGATGCTCCATTTAACCTAGATCTTCCTCCTTTTGATACCTCCCCCAGAGAATTAAAGAATCATATTACAGTGATCCATACATATCCACGTTCATAGGAACACAATCCATAATAGTCAAATCGTGGAACTGGCCTATATGTGCGTCAATATATGAGTGCATAAAGTGTGGTTTTAACACTTTGAATATTTTTAACACTTGGAATACTACTCTGGGTCAAAGAATAAACTTGTGTGATTTGTAGGACAACAGATGAAGCTTGAGACAATAATGAAATAAATCGGATACAGCAAGTTAAATATCACATGGTTTCTCTTATGTGGGAAGCCTAGATACAGAGCAAATAAAATAAAGTAATAT
>PVIC010039899.1:0-19001 GCA_004025085.1 Thryonomys swinderianus | reverse complement strand
TGTTTTAAGTTCACAGTGATTTGCTAATATTTTGTAAAATATTTTATTATTAGCAACCATATAAAATAAATAAGACTTCTGCAACAGTCTATTTTTAGTAATTATCAAAATTCCCTTCAAACTTCTTATAAATATTTACTCCCTTGGTTAATGATCGTGCCTATTCCTTTTCAGAAAAAAATCAATTTACTTGCCAGGGTATCCATAGTCTTTAAATTCTATGTACTATATAATATATACAGAAAAAAAATTCTGCTTCAAAAGAAAACTTGTAGCCAGATGGGTGTTCTCATGTATTTGATAATTAGAAATCTGTAACTGCTGCAATTTATAGTACAGACTCCTTTATACTTTTTTTTGATGGCATAGACATTTACAGATAAGGGAAGGATTTCTTTATTTGACAAAATGGGCAGGAACAGAACGCTTTTATGTGTTTGGAAAATTAACAGAAAGGGTTACAATATGTTTTTCTTTAAACATCACTTGCTTTAGTGTTTCTTAAAAGTTTGGCTTAATATTACCACTGTATATTTTCAACTTCCTGAAGGTTATAAATTTGTATGTTCAAGGTGAAATGTAAAGTATACTAGAGTAGAAAAGGAAAAATCCATGCATATATTAACAACACAATTTATATCCTTAGAACATGAGTTACTTTTCTCTTTTACATTAAAAAGAAACCTAAAATGTGAAATAATCCAATAACACACTTAGATGAGTGTTTGTGAGCCCCATGCCCAAACAGACATTTTTTTTATAAGAATGGATTAATAATCAAGTTATCTTTTGGAGTTTCTAACCATTAGGCAATATACAGGTCAACATTATCTTTTAACTAGTTTTTAAGCATGTCAGCAAATCACTTAACAAAAGATTGACGATTCACATAACAAAACCAATTGGAAACATATTAGCTGCAACATTAGGTGCAACTTATAAACAAACTAAATATATCTTAATTCTGTCAAATAAAACTACTGTGGATTGTAAGAAACACTGAATTAGATTTGTGTTAACTCATTTAATTCCCCCTATAGCATTATACTGTTTTTATATTGTTTCACAGTCTTATATAATATTTTCACTTTCTTCATTTTACAGATGAAGAAGCAAGCCAATCCTACCTTATTTTTAAGGGATCACACAGCTAATAAATTGTGGTTCTAGGAATCAGTTTCAAACAATAGGTGCTAGCTTCCACTCTCTTCAACACTACCATGACTTCTATCTCCCAGGGTGCAAGCCACATTTTGGTAATCTCTTATCAATGTTTACCACTATATTAAATATCATTTTTGAGGGGAACTTGTTTTTTTTTTGGCCTTTTGAAAGAGACTGACCCTGAATTTAATATGAAACCCTGGTTGGCCTTGAACTCACAGCAATCCTCCTGCCTCAGTTTCCCAAGTGTTGGGCTTACAGGCATGAACAACACACCCAGCCATGCTAACCTTCTTATTTTCTTCTGAATTTTTATAACAAATATTTGTCAATTTTTGAATAGCCCACTTTACAGTCTACCACATTATTAGAAATTCTGCCTTAAAGTCAAAAGGAAAGTGTAAAACATACATTTAGTATTGCTCTTGGGGAAATACAACTTATCAACAAAGAGAGTAAAAGAAAAAAAATATTTTAATAATGTGAAAGGTGCTACATCCATAATGCAATTGCTGTTACAGCTTCTAGCAGACAAGGGGCAGGATGAAGAAGGAGGCAGTCACCAGCATCCTCTGAATGCACCTAGCAGGGGAGCAGATGTGGTCTGGAAGTTCACCTGAGGTTCCCAAAGGAGCCTGATCCTGAGCTGAAATATGAATGACAAATCGCTTCGTGACAAAAACGGAGAAAATAGATTTCACTCATTAGTATATCCTCCAGATGTCTCCATTTGCACCTAAATGGATCGATCTTGTCATTCTTTATGGCAGAGTAATACTCCATTTTGTAAAAAAAAAAACCCACATCTTCTTTATCCACTCTCCAGTTGATGGACATTTGGGCTGTTTCCAAGATTGAGCTATCACGAACTGAGCTGCTATGAACAAGGGTGTACATCTGTCTTTCCAATGTGAGTTTTAAGTTCTTTTGGGTATATTCCTAGCAGGGGTATAGCAGGGTCAAATGGGACCCCTAGTCCTAGTGTTCTGAGAAATCTCCACACGGATCTCCACAATGGTTGCACAAGTCTGCAATCCTACCAACAGTGTAGAAGGGTTCCTTTCTCCCCACAGCCACACCAGCATTTATCGTTGGTTGACTTTGTGATCGCAGCCATTCTTTGTGGAGTGAGGTGGAATCTCAATGCTGTTTTCATTTGCATCTCTCTAATGACCAGAGATGTTGAGCATTTCTTCATATGTTTCTTGGCTGCTTTGATTTCTGCCTCTGAGAATTTATAGAGTGGAATATTTCTATAGAATACTTGGTGTGGGAATGTGATGAGGGGAATGAATAAATATGATACAGAAAGAAAATAAAAGAGCATGTATGGGGGGGAGGGGGGAGGGGGTGGGGATATGGGTAAAAATGAGCATTAACTTGTGGCATATACTGGTACAAATTTCCCAATGTTATATATGATTTTGAGATGTATATAAATTGTACCAATAAAGAATTCAATAAAAAAGAAAAAAAACGGAGAAAATAGGAAAAGAGAAAAGAGGAGCTTATTAATTGACAAACCAAATAGATACAAAGTATCTTTAGCTACCAGCTTGGCAAATAAAAGAAGCCAGACTTTGAGGCATCCCTGAAAAGAGCAGAGAAGATTACCCCAGAGAATGAGAACAGCACGTGAGTGTGTCTGGCATTCATCTTTACAGCAAGAGAAACCTGAAGAAGGTTTGAACTCTGCAATGAGACGATTGAGGTTTCCCTGTGATTGTGGAAGCTATGGTGATAGGTTGGTGTCTGAAAGCACTGTTTTGTAAAATTTGGTACGAAAATTATTGTCTACAGGATCAATAAGGATTGTACAGATAGGGACATAGGGCAACCGGCAAAGTGAATTCCAGTTTAACTCATGAAATTGAATTATGGGATATACTATAAAATAAAAATACGTAAGAACAACACTGACTTAGAATTACAGTGAAGTGAATCTTGCTCAGTTTGAAAATACAAGAATCACTTACAGATATCAAGACTTTAATATGCGGTGGGTTCTGATCTAAACTACTGATGGATTAAACTGTTAAACTCTTTTAATCCTCCAAACAACCAAATGAAGTAGTTTAAGAGTTAAAAGAGTGTTTGGCTTTTTTTTACTAGATACAAAATATTGGCAAGACAATTGAAAAATTAATGTCTTCTTTTCACAGAAATCTGACCTGGTGTTGTACCTGTCTAAGGGCTTCTGCACCATTCTGCTCTCTAAGGTCTTCTAATGACTTGGGTTTCTTCTTTCCTAGGAGTCAGCTGTTCCAGTGCTATTGTCAGTGATGATGAAAAAAACCCTATGTGAATCACACCTCCACTTTTAAAATTTCCTTTAAACAATATTTTAAAAGCAAAGTAAACTAGGTTATATTAACCTACATAGTATATTGAGTTTAACCTAAGACATCCCAAGTACATTCATCATTATCCACTGCATCTAAACTAGGATGCTAAATTTCATTGGAAATACATAGTCTGTAGTTAAATTTAAGAAAGTCTTTGGTTGCAAAAAGTAGATGCCTTATCCCAGTACACTTAAAAGATTTTTTGAAAACTATACTGAGCATCAGTTTCTAAATGAAAATTAATTAAATATAAGTCAAATTTAAAACTCATTTCATCAGTCACATTAACCACACTTTTAGGGTTCAGAAAACAGCTGTGACCAGTGCTAGATAGAGCAAATCAGAACATTGCTTTCAACGATTTTTTCAACACAGCTAAATTATTACATTGTGTCTGAGTTCTAGGCTCTGAAGGAATAGTTAGGAAAGAGAATCTCCCACTAGGCAAAGTGGGAGACTGATAGGCATTACAGGCTCTTCCTTGTATATAAAATGAAAAAGCAAAGGAAGGGATGTTTGCTATTGTTAACACAAAGACAAAGAAAAGCCAACAAGAAAAGAAATGTCACATGTAATATAAGTATACCGCTATTTTCCAGATAAGGAAATAGAAATACAAATGCCTATTTGCCTTATTTACATTTATGTTTATTAAATAGAATTGAAAAGCAATGTTTGAACTATCATATAAAGGATGCATTGAATTTCAGCATGTTATACAGCATAAAAATGTGACTACAATTGTCATATAATACAGTTACTACTTACACTTTAGTTGTTCTGATATTTTGGATCTTAGAGTCTATGAACTTGAAGATAGGAAAAAACATCATTTGGTTTCTTATACTTTTCATGGTACCTCATAGTCAACTCTTTACACATCAACGTGGTGATTTCTCACACTGTAAAATTAGAAGAACTAAATTATTCATTTCAGCTAGGCTATATCCGTTAGACTTTCTGTCCTCATGCTTTCCGATTATTTGGATTCACATATAAAATAAATATGGAGATGGAGTAAATAACTAAATATTTGAAACATAAAGATAGTTAACTGAATAAACACCTGAAAGACATGTTGATATGTTTGCTTTGTGAGATTTGACTTCAACAGTTTTAGTAAGTTGATGATCTCACGTGGGAGAATTTCTTTTCATATCTGAGAAATTCTATTTAACAATATCATGAAGGATGCCATTCTAAATCTACAAAGAACAGAGGAAATAACTCAGACTTCATGAGGATATCTGCCCTTCATAGAGTGTGACTCATCTTTTATTTTAGTTTAATTTTTCCACAGGCATTTTCAAAAATTTTGTTTCCATATTGAAAGGAGAAAAGATGGCAACCAGATAGAACAATGGGAACTTTGTGATTTGGAGAACTGAGTACATGCTATCATTATTTTATTAGCTTGAAAACAGTTTTGTTTTGTTCTTTGCAAATCACCATTCATATTATTTAGATCTATAATTTTAAAAATACCTACAGAAACTATTTTCCATGACCTCAGAAAATTTCCCCTACAAAGGAAATCTTTTTTAAATTCAATTCACTAGTAAATATGGGTACACATGTTCACATTCCTCAATGAAATTTGTACCTCTGAATGATATATCTTGATCTCATTTCCCATTCCTTGTCTCCCTAAAGCCTCCCGCCCCCATATACAAAAGCATTATTTCCTTTTTCCTTTTTACTATCAAATTTTCTATTTCCCTGCTTTGTTTTTCCCTGCACCCTCCTCCCCAGTTCCCCTTTCATTTTGAACATTTTCTTTCTATTTCACAATACATATCATATATTCTGAACCTCATTTACACCCTCAGTTTCTCACACTAGAGAAATGATACAACATTTACACATCTGTGTCCTATTTATGTCACTATGAGTCTAGCCTTAAGGTGCATCCATTCAGTTATAAATGTCTCTAATTTATCATTTTTAGGGCAGACTAATAATTCATTGTATTTTTTAAACTCATCTTTATCTAGTCTCCTGTTAATGGGCATTTGGTCTGTTTCCAGACCAACATTACAAGCTGTTACAACCTGAGCTGCTACAAACCTGAGTGCACATATGCCCATAACATGATGCTTTCAAATCTTTTGTGAATATACTCAGAAGGGAAATAGTAGGGTCGAATGGGAGCGCTAATCTTAGTTTTTTGTGTGTTTTGTTTTGGGTTATATATACACATCATGATCATACACAATATTGAGAATTTGTACCATTATATGACACAATTCAATTCTCATTTTTTCCATCTCCCCACCCACCATACCTCTTCCTGCCCTCTATATGCATAAGCTTTGTTTCCCTTTGTTTATTACCATCATATTTTTATTTTCCTTGTTACTTACCTCTATACCCCATTTCCCTCTGTAGTTCTCAAATGTCCAGCAATGTTGAACATTGCTTCAAAATGTTTCTTTGCTGCCTTTATCTCTTCACCTGAAAAACGTCTATTCATTTCAGATGACCAGTGTTGAGTTGTATTCTTAAATTTTGGCAGTTCTTTGTAGAGTCTAGGTAGTAGTCCTTTGTCTGAGGAACAGCTGATAATTTTTTCCCCTACATTGTAGGTTGTCTTTTTTCTCTGTTGATGGTTTCTCTTGCTGTGCAAAAAAAAAAAAACTTTTTTAGTAAAATGAGATCCCAGTTGATTCCTTCTGCTAGTTCCTATGCTACTGAGGTTTTGTTCATATAGTCTTTTCCTACACCAATGTCTCCAAGAGTTCTATATACATTATCTTCAATCAGGTTTAGCATTTCTGTTTTAGTATTTAGATCTTTAATCCACTTCTATTCCAGTTTAGTGCCTGGTGAAAGATACAGGTTTAGTTTTAATATTTTTAAGGTTGAAACCTAGTTTTTCCAACACTATTTGTTAAAGAGGCTATCTTTCCTCCTTTGAGGAAGTTGGACTCTTTCAGAGATAAGATAAGGTGGCTTAGTATATTTGGACCTGTTTCTTAGTATATTTGGAGTTGCTTCTTCTAGTTTGCCCCATTGATCCTTGAATCTTTGCCAGTACCATGCTGTTTTTATCACAGTGGCTTTCGGGATTGTGATACTCTCTGCCATGACTTTTTTGCCTAGGATTGTTCTTGCTCTTCTTGGTCTCTTCTGACTCCAGATGAATTTTTGAATTATTTTCTGTAGTTCTATGAAATATGCTGCAGGAGATTTCATCAGGATTGCACTTAATCTATATAGTAGTTTTGCAAATATGGCCATTTAGACAATATTGGTTCTTCCTACCAGAAATAAATGATGTCTTTCTGTTTTCTGATACCTCCTTTGATCTCTTTTATCAGAGTGCTGTAGTTTTCAGAGTAGAAGTCTAAGAACTTTCAGATAAAGTTTTGACACCATAATAGAAACTAGAGCTTTCACACATATTCTCTTCATTTTTCTAAGACGACATAAAATACTAACTATACCATCCCACTGAAAGACTTACTAAATGGACTCTAAGTATTTACAACAATATTCCAAATTGTCTCAAGAAGTGTGGTGTTAATGTGAACATAAAAAGTAATATAGCTTGGCATGGTGGCTCACGCCTGTAATCCCAGCACTTGGGAGGCAGAGACAAGAGGATTGCTGAGTTCTAGGCTTGCCTGGGATCCACAGTCAGCTCAGGGCCAGCCTGAACTACAAAGAGAGACCCTGTCTCAGAAAAAAATTAATATAAAAAGCAATATTGATTCTTTAATTTCAAAATTATCTCAATGCACTAGGTTTATTGAGGCTTTTTGAAGTGACTTTCTGTACAGAAACATATTTATATCTTGATATTTTATTATTGATGTTTCTTCTTTCAAAAAATCCCACAATTTTTTCAAAACATACATTTTTTAAAGAATGGTTTTTAACATATAGACTAATAGCAATAATAACTATTATTATAATTATAAAAATTCCAAATGCACTTTCATAACTTTGTGTGTAAATTGATATGAACCAAAAGCAAAATATCTATGCTAGGGCTGGAGATTTGGCTCAGTGGTTCCAGCACCTGCCTCCCAAGTGCAAGATCCTGAGTTTGATCCCCAGTAACCACATACAGTGCTGAGCGTGGTGACTCACACCCACCAGCAATCAATACCAAATACCACAGTGCCAGGTGTGGTGGCTCACTCCTGTAATCCTAGCACTCAGGAGGCAGACACAGGAGGATTGCTGAGTTTCATGCTTACCTAGGCTACATAGTGAGCTCAGGGCCAGCCTGAACTACAAAGTGAGACTCTATCTCAAAAAAGAAGAAGAAGAAGAAGAAGAAGAAGAAGAAGAAGAAGAAGAAGAAGAAGAAGAAGAAGAAGAAGAAGAAGAAGAAGAAGAAGAAGAAGAAGAAGAAGAAGAAGAAGAAGAAGAAGAAGAAGAAGAAGAAGAAGAAGAAGAATACAACTCAGTAGTAAATAAGGAGTCAATCTAATCCTTACTCTAAATTAAATGTACAAGATATAATAAAAAAGACAGTGGGATCATTATGTGTATGTACAACATACCAATAAAGATAAAATTAAACTAAGAAAAGACACTGAATGTTTAATTTTTAAAATTGAATTATTTATTGGTACATTTATATACAGCTCACAATCATGCTCAACTCTGGGGAATTTGTACCAGTATAGGAGAGAAGTTAATTCTTATTTTTACCCATATCCCTACCACCCAAACACCCCCACTCCTCATATACATGCTATTTTTCTTCCCAGAATATATTTATTCTTTCCCCTCTTTGCATTCCCCCACCACATTCCCTTTGAATATTTCCTATTTTACAAAATCTATCATACATTCTAGAACTCATTTACATCTACAGGTTCTCATACCAGAGAAAAGATATGGTATTTACATATCTGTGATCTATTTATTTCACTTGTTAGGGTATCCTCAAGGTGTATTCATTTGCACATAAATGAATGAAACATGTGATTCTTTATGGCAGAGTAATATCCTATTTTATTTTTTAAAAAATCTTCACATCTTCTTTTTCCAGTTTCCAGTGGATGGGCATCTGGAGTGTTTCTAATATTGGTCTATAACAAACTTAGCTGCTATGAACATGGGTGTACATATGTCTTTATAGTATGAGTGACATATTATAAAGGAATAGCAGGGCCAAATGGGACCTGTGATCCTAGTTTTCTGTGAAATCTCCACACTGATCCACTGACCTCCACAATGGTTGTACAAGTCTACAATCCCACCAACAGTAGAGAAGGGTTCTTTCTCTCTGCACAGCCTCACCAGCATTTATTGCTGGTTGATTTCACAATAGCAGCCATTCTTTGTGGAGTGAAATGAAATTTCAGTGTTGTTTTCATCTGCATTTCCTGAATGATCAGTGATGTTGAATATTTCTTCATCTGCTTCTTGGCTGTTTTTACTTCTGGCTCTGAGAAGTGTCTGTTCACTTCAGATGACCATTTTTGAACTGCATCTTTAAACTTGAGGGGACTGATTTGTTTAGGTTCTTTATATATTCTAGATAGTAGCCCCTTGAGAAACAGCTGGTAAAGAATTTTCCCCATGTTTTGGTGGTCTTCTAGTGCTCCCAGTGATATCTTTTGCAGCGCAGAAGCTTTTGAGTAGAATGAGTAATGATACTGTGAAGATATCAAACAATGAATAGAAAAAAATATAATGGCTATTAAGGAAATGCAGATGTAACTTAGGACTTGCATTCAATCCTCAGAACTATAAGGAAATAAAAAGAAAATGAGAGAGAAAAAAATAAGTGAGCTATTTTAAAAAAATATTCCAAATGTAAATGAAGTAACTGTAGATATAAAATATAACGTTAGTAAATGTTTTAAATTTTAATAAGGATAAGTTAATAAAAATACTTGATTTTAATATTAAAATTATGAAATATTCTGATCACTTAACTGTTCAAAAAGAAAAGGATACCCTCAACTGATAGTATTTTTTAAATTATAAAGATTATTTTAATCAACATTTTAGTTTTTTTTTTTTTTTTTTGCTGTACTGAGGATTCAATTTGGGTCCTTGTGACTATAAGGTAGTCATGGTACCACTTGAGCTAAATCCCTGGCACTTGTTTTAGTTTCTTATATTGCAATTCTGCTTTTGCTTTCTTCAAATACAATATTCTTAAAAAACAGAAGTACCCCTTCTTATGCCAGGTGTGGTGGCTCATGCCTATAATCCCAACACTTAGGAGGCAGAGGCAGAAGGATTGCTGAGTTCAAAGCTTGGTTGGGTTATATAGTGAGATCAGGGCCAACCTGAACTACAAAGTGAGAGCCTGTCTCAAAAAAGAAAAATAAGTCCCCCTTCTTCCAGGAAAATACAGCTATGTGAGCCTGGTATGTGGTCCAGTAGGGATGGTGGAAACGGAGTTATCAGCCTTCCTTACTCCCTTAGAGAGGACCCTTCATACCTTGCACAGCCATAAAACTAAACGCAGTGGTTTGAACCCTATGATATGGCAAGCCTCTTTCACAACTTCCATATTACCTTAATGTGTAATGTTTAAGGATACAAACATTGAGCTCAATCTGCTCTATGAGACACAGAGTAGAATAAGAAATTTACATTTCAATAGTTAATACAAGATCTGTACCAATATAACAAAATGCAGCATAAAAAATTATGAATCTCAAAGGAACAATAAAATGCTAACCTTGCAAGCACAAGGTTCCTGATTCAATCCTGGTAAACAGTATCACACAGCCCAATGCCAGGTGTTATGGCTTATGCCTGTAATCCCAGAAGTCAGGAGGCAGAGGCAGGAGGATTGCTGAGTTGGAGGCTTGCCTGGGCTACATAGTGAGCTCAGAGCCAGCCTGAACTACAAAGCAAGACCCTGTCTCAAAAACAAACAAACAAAAAATAATTGCAAGGTTGAATTTCATTAACTTTTTGTGTAAACTAGTCTAGAAGAGCAAACAACAACAAACCACTTCTATCTTGAGGAATTAGAGAATGGGTAATATCAGAACTCAGTATTTAATGATAGTCTTTATTTACTCACATGAAGATAAGAACAAAGAAGAATGGAAGATGCCATACATATATAACAGTAATGTAGCTTGCCAGACACAGATGCTATGTGTATGAAAAATAAATGCATTCAATCATTCATTCATTAATTTTTATTGACAGATGATTTTTGTTGGGGGTTGTTTTGTTTTAATTATCAGAATATATTTATCTCCTTTCTAAAATTGTACCACTATATTTTAACTGAAAATAAAATAGTAGCCAGGCATAATGGCTCATGCCTATAATTCCAGCATTCAGGTGGCAGAGATAGGAGGATTGCTGTGAGTTTGAGGCCAATTTGGGCTACATAGTGAGTTCAGGGCCTCCCTGAACTACAAAGCTAGAGCCTATCTCCAAAAACTAAGAAAGAAGAAAGAAAGAAAGAAAGAAAGAAAGAAAGAAAGAAAGAAAGAAAGAAAGAAAGAAAGAAAGAAAGAAAGAAAGAAAGAAAGAAAGAGAAAAAAAGAAAAAGAAAGAGAGAAAAAGAGAAAGAAAGAAAGAGAGTGAGAGAAAGAAAGTAAAAGAAAGAAAGAAAGAAAGAAAGAAAGAAAGAAAGAAAGAAAGAAAGAAAGAAAGAAAGACAATAAGATAGAAGACAACACTTTGAAATTTGCAAAATGAAAATAGGTGTAGAAATTGTACCTTACTTAATAGAGAATGACATGCAAACTACACATAGGTTTGCAATTCTTCTGAATAACCCTAGAAAATTATGTATAAGAAGCAGCAGATAGTGCAGAAGATATGAAGTTAAAACAGGCAACTGATTGAAGGCTGGTACAGAGGCTGAATAATCCTCTCAACAAAATTAATAATTAACATTGACTTCATTATGTACCTCAACATTCCTACGTCTCTGCAGAATATAGTAATTTGCAACTTGTAAACACTTAAGATGCCCATTTATGTGGGTGTACTATATAAGACATGTTAATGCGTACTTTATGTGAGACCTGCTTTGTCAGTTTATTACTGTATCTGACCTATTTCTCCTAAAACAGAACTTGTTTGTAAATCAGAGACTTATTGTATTGAGGTTTTGTGTCTTCATAAATTTAACTTTGGTAACTTTAGAAGGATAAAGCATATTAAAAGCAATGATGAAGAAAGGAACTGAAAACTGGATATTAATGAAATCCACACAAATATAACTCAATAATGCAAAAAAATAGACTTTCTTCCTCCTCCAAAAGCATCCAAATGGCCCAAAGCAAAGCATAGACAATAGGACAAGATGGGACAAGGTAGCATAGGATAGGATAGGATAGGATAGGATAGGATAGGATAGGATAGGATAGGATAGGATAGGATAGGATAGGATAGGATAGGATAGGACAGGACAGGATAGGGTAGGACAGAATAGAATAGCCAAAATAAAAAGAATAAAATGATCCATTCCAAAGACTGACCAGGTGCTTAGGGGCTTAGGGTAAATTCCTCTAGTCACAGCTCCGCTCATGTTCTCAAAACTTCTAGAATGAGCACACAACTGTTCAGTATCTTTATAAAGAAAACTTGGAATAAGAAATTGAGTCCAAGAGAAACAACAAGGGCCAAGGATTTAGCTCAGTGCCACAGCCACCTGCCTTACAAATGCAAGATCATGAGTCCAATCTCCAATACTGAAAAAAATAGTCCAAAAGAAATAACTAGAAATAGAAAATGTTATGAAGGTAGAAAGCATATTAAAAGATATAATTAATATTGTCAAAAATGACTGAAAAATATCTGAAAAACTAAGAAGCAAATGAAATAAAACCATTCTCTGAAAATTTAAAACATGACAAAAAGAATATCCTTAAAATATTCTAGAAAGTAGAAAAAGAAGACAGACAACAAGAAAAATGAAAATATGCAACTAGAAGATCAAATTGGAAGGTTTCATTAGCCAAATTAAGTTTCAGACAGTAAAATATAAAGGGATATAGTTAATGGATAAATTACAGGAAAGTTTTACTAAAATAATACAGTTTCCCTGAGAAAGTAAATATGTATTATGAAGTGATAATATAATTAGCACACTGTGGATAAAGACACATACTCTCCATCGCTGCTGGAGGAAAACAAACCTCCACGAGGACAGGAAGCTGAATGGCATCAGAAATGACACTGAGTGGTGCCTGCCAAATGCTGAGGCTGGTGATTTTAAACATGGAATTGTCTAGCCAGTACAACCATCAGTCAAGTATAAAGATGCAAACATATATAAAAACTACTCCCGGATGAGATGTGCTTCGGCAAAAGAGGAAAAAACAAAAGCGCGCTAATTACAGGAAACAACATTTCATGCTCATGCAAACAGTCCTACTTGAACAACAAATAATACACTTCAAGACAGAAAGTTGGAGAGGTGCAGTAAGAGTGAGTCACTCCAAGCATAACAAAGTTAATGATGATGTCTATAACAGGTAGCAGATACCAGTTGAAAGATATTCTTTCAAATTATATTAATAAGTACCAGATTTTTAAAAGTGACTTGAGAGTTAGTTCATGTTCCAGAAATTGGGCCTTGGGCATGTGAGAGGTACAGATCTATGTGTGTGCGTGCGTGCGTGTGTGTGTGTGTGTGTGTGTGTGTGTGTGTGTTTAGCATAGGTTATTATTTTGTTAATATTAACTTTTATGTGAAAATAATAAATAAATTATGTTTAAGAGAATGGTTACATGTGTACTAGAAAAAATTAATCAATAGTGTTCAAGCACCTCCGAAGAGAATGAGAAGAAAGAGATGGGGACTTATTGAGAATACAGTAATTTCCCAATTTACAAATGAGTTCCATTCTGGGAGAATGTTGTAAGTTGGATTCGTTTATAAGTATGACAAATTAAGCCACAACTATGCCATGCAAAGGATTAGAAATCCAAACACCTCTGAAAATACTGTAAATGAAATACTTTTGCTTTTATAGTTACCTTAAAATGGTACAGTACAACAGGCAAACAGGGACTGAATGGAGTGAACTGACAGGAGCAGAGCTATTCACCAGGGTGGGAGATGGTGAAGCTGAAGGGTCATCGCTGATGAGAAGAACAAGGGAGGTGGGGAGAGGGAATCTCTCTCTCACCTGATGTTGTTGGAGCTTAAAACTCATCAGCCATTTCCGTGATTTGTTCACGTCTATGAATATTCATAAGGCAAGGGCCATTGGTTGCAAGTAAGATCATTTTAAACACCAATTCTCTAAACAAATAGATTATTTGCTATACAGTAGCAGGAGAGTAGAGATACGAGGTGTGTGACAGTTGCAGGTGCTCAGGAAAGCACACCACTGAAACTCAGGGAGACTGAGAATTTACTTTTCCACTCACATTATCAAAGGAAAACGAAGAAGAAAGCTAAGGCATGATCACACTCCAGTAATGGAGTCCAACATAAGTGAGACCTGATCACTCACATTTCAACAGAAGGAAGCTCAGATATTAACAGTTCACACCTCCCCCTTCTTGCCCAAGAGGGCACCTTGTTTTATTTGATGATATGATTTCAGTTAAGCCATAACTTCATGTCATTTATCTAAAACAAGAGGAGACAATTACTAAAGATAAGGTTACTGATATTTGATTTCAACCTCCATAACAGTGACATAGACTAGCTTATTAATAAGTAGTATATCGCTAAGGTTTATGAGCTTAAGTGAATTTTTATAGTGAAATAATTGAGTGAAAAATTGAATTTCTAATAGAAGATTTTTTTGTGTCTTTCTACTAGCAGAATCACTTGTTACTTATAAGCAATATACCTTCAACTCCAAAATACAATTAAATATTACATTTTATCCATATATTTATGAACAAAGAAAATATGACATATAAGTACAATATTATTTTAAAGAATAAAAACTGCAATGAATATCCATTTTGTTCAGACTCAGAATAATTTAGATTATAGAAGGTATACTTTTGAATTGTGAACTATCATTTTATACCATTCACTTAGAACCATCTAAAGTGCAACTTATCACATTTTAATTTAGATACATAATTAGAACACCAAAGGTTAATTTTAATTCTCAGAAAATATAGTAGCCAAAGGATGAAAAATACACCTAAATAGTTTTGAATCATTTTGGAACTTAATACATATGCTGGGTTCTCACAATTTTATCTTGTCAAGATAAAATTCAAGGATTTAAACTAGAAGTTCATGAAGTCATCATTAAAATAAGTATGGAAGAAATTTTATGTGCTGGATCTTATTTCAGTTGCAATTATCTTAGACATGTCTCCAAAATGAAAAGTGAATTATTATTTTTGGACATTTTTGCTGCACTGTACTTAATGAAAAAGTAACAACTTAAGTTTTCATTTTCCTTCAATTGGACAATATTCAAGGGCATTACTGTGTTGAAATCACTCCATTTTGTTTATATTAAATATTTTAAAACTTAAAAACAGTTAAGAGTAAAATATATCATGTCTATTTATAAAAAATAAATATAAATGCTATATTGAAATATTTTAAGTAAAATTAATTTATGGTAGTGGAATGTTTAATGGATTTATTTTTTCCTCTATTGAGTTTATTGGTACGTTTTAGGTGCATTCCACTGATGCACATAGATTTAAATAATTTTCAATAAAATTAAAATTGACTATGAAGGATTATTCAGATTTTTTGAATGATGAAAACAGAAAAATAAATTTTGAACATCGTAAAATATAAGTGTACCAATTAAATTTTATGTCCTACACATAGATAAATTTTTTAATATTCTGTCACAAAGTTGGAAGTCAGTCTATAGCATAATCACTGCCCACTGAAGATGTGCCTTCTTGAGGAAAAGACTTGTTCAGTTCTCAAGATGTGAGGTAAACTGTTCAATTTTCAGAGAACATGACTTTTCCCACAGAGCACAGCTTACTGACACAGTGTAATCCCTGAGACTTGTACATTTGAAACAAAATCTTTCAGTACAAAGAAAACAATTGGGCTTACTTGTCCACTGATAAAATTTGATCTTTCAGGCAAATCGATGAAAGCCTTACCTGTTATTTTAAATCTCATATTTTCCCCCAAAGTAAAGATTTTCTTTTGAGATCAGTGGGAATATTAGATGATCTCCCTTGTTGACTGAGCCAATATTTCCAAGTGGGCAAAACATATTGCAAATCACACATGACAGTGTGCAAGACAGGCTAATGGATTTCAGTGCAAAAGAGAACAGGAAGTTCAATGATACAGTCCCAAATTCCATACTGCATTTAATCTTTAAGAAAATTCTAGTTTTGTTTTTATGTGTATCAAAGAAAAATAACTGTGATTGCATCAGTTTACTAAAATATTCCAATATTTCCCAATTTACACTGAAGCTGAATTTTTTTTCACACGTTTACTTCAACCAAAATATTTTGAAACACTGAATACAGAAGCAGTTATGCTAAATCCAATAATTTCTATTAGGCTAAATATTTTAAATAAAACTAGTAAACCATAGTTACCAAATGTAAAACATAGTTATCCTTATAATTTTGATTTCGATTTTGGAAAATAACAACTTTTTTCTAAAACTATATGTATATATGTAAAATATTTGTGGTTATTTTTATACTGGAATTAAAATTATCATTGGAAAACAAATATTTTTAATTCCTACTAGTTTTAATGTCTAATAAACCCAAAAGAGACAAAATCATTAGATATAACCCATATACAGAAAAATGTTTTTGTTAATTGAATTCTTTATTTGTACAATTTATATACATCTCACAATCACACATAACATTGGGAAATTTGTACCACTATATGACTCAAGTCAATTCTCATTTTTACCATATTCCCACCCACCCACACCTCCCTAGGCCAATCTCTCTAATGAACATTGACGCAAAAATCCTCAATAAAATACTGGCAAACAGAATACAGAGAGTTATCAAGAAAATCATACAACCTGATCAAGTTGGATTTATCCCAGGGATGCAAGGCTGGTTCAACATACGTAAATCAAGAAAAATGGTTTATTAAATACTTTTGAAGAGTATAAATGGATCCTGACACCAAAAAAGTCTTAAAACTATTTCATTCTAAAAGGCTTTCCTCATATAACTATAAATTATTATAAGCTAAAAACTAGGATTCCCATTTAAATTGCATTATTAAAAAGGTGACAATAAGTTAAATAACATTTTTATGAAATGCTATGATTCATTTTTCATATACAGTTATAACAACTATACCTAATGTCTACATTATCTCAGATGATCATCACAGAATCCAAGAGAAGAAAAATAACATCTGGATATGACAATCTAAACTAATAATTGTATCATGAATATTTAACTTGCATGTTAATTCACCTACATATAAGCAGAGCTTGCAAAACAAATGAATAAACTCATGAATATTCTCTGAATTATTTACTTGGTCTTTTGTAAGGGAAGTAGGTGTATTGTGCAAAAATCGCTCTATAAATAAATGACATTTAAATGGTTTTTAAATGCTCTTTCAATATAATCACTGACCATTACCATGTTAATAAAGGTAAAGATGAAAGACAAAGATTTACATAATTGCACACTATTTGAAATGCGATATTAGTTTGCTTGTTGTTTACAAATCCAGAAGCTATCAGAGATGATGTTGATGAACATGAAAAGAATAAAAGATAAGAATAATTTTTGTCTCACTAGTTTTTGTGGAAGCAGGGATGGAGAATATTCATCTATTAACATTCATTCATGGGTAAAAATGAGAATTAACTTGTGGCATATACTGGTACAAATTTCCCAATGTTATATGTGATTTTGAGATGTATATAAATTGTACCAATAAAAAATTCAATTTAAAAAAAAACATTCATTCACTTGGTCTCCTGGATGATCTCTAATTCAAGATGGTGATGTCCTTATAAATAAAATTAAACCAAAGAACGGCAAGCAGCCAATGTTTGTAATATTTCATATGAATGTGAGTATAACTTATTTCCTATTCAAAAGGAAAATAGCTAAACTATATATTCTAAAACCAAAATTATATAAGAAATTAATTAATAAATGTTATCTAGAATAATGTTGTAGTAGTGTGTCAAATGAAATCCTTCAAAAACCAGTTCCATCTTCTCTTATTTTACTAGACTATATAGAAAGTGATACTAATCCTTCTACTCTGAAAGGTCTACCCAATAGAACAGTGGCATAAACCACACTACAAAACAGTGTGTTAGTATTCAATGATGATTTTAGTCACATAGTAATAAAGAAAATTTCATGGGTTAAATTCAAACACAAAGATCTTTTTTTTTTTTTTTTTTTGAGACAGGGTCTCACTTTGTAGTTCAGGCTAGCTCTGAGCTCACTATGTAGCCCAGGCAAGCCTCGAACTCAGCAATCCTCCTGCCTCTGCCTCCTGAGTGCTGGGATTACAGGCATGAACCACCACACCCAGAGACAAAGATACTTTTTAAAGAATATTCTAATATGAGAGTTTCACAATTTCAAACCTGCTTTTTTTTTTTTTTTTTTTTTTAGATAGGGTCTTGCTTTGTAGTTCAGGCTGGCCCTGAGCTCAATATGTAGCCCAGGCAAGCCTTGAACTCAGAAGTCCTCCTGCCTCTGCCTCTGCCTCTGGAGTTCTGGGATATAGGTGTGAGCCACCATGCCCTGTATTGTGGTAATGATTGCTGGTGGGTTGAGTCACCACAACCAGTATAGTTGTATGTGATTACCAGAAATCGAACCAGGGACTTTGTGCTTATTGGGCTGGTGCCAGAACCACTGACCTAAATCCCCAGCCCTCAAACCTGCTTATTCTTGCCCAATCCCCATTTGTAGATGGCAAAGATGGGAGATAACACATACGCTATTTAGGATTTTACCAGAAGAGACATGCGACAAAGACTCAGGTACAGGTAGTTTATTTGAAAGGTAATTCCAGGTAGTAGATGTGAGAGAGTAGGGTATGTAAGATGAAAGAAATCTCAGTGAGGAGTTAGCAGTGTGAGCCTGGTGTTCTAGCTCAGTGGTAGAGCACTTGCCTAGAAAGTGCAGTCCTAAAACTCCATCCTGGCACTACTGGGGGAAAAAAAAACAACAACAGGTATCTGTGACTGTTATGATGTACATGTAAAAGTTCCCCCAAAGACTCAGGCACTCATTGCTGGGGCTTTTGGAAGTGGATTTGATCATGGGGTATGCTACTCATCACAGATTAGTCCACTCTGAATGCATGACTAAAGGTGAAGCTGTGAGGTGAAGGATGGTTGCAGGAGCTATGTCAGTGCATCGTGGCCTGGAAGCATGTATCCTCCTCCCCTGATTGCTCTCTGATTCCTGCCTGCTGTGCTGGGAGCTCTTCTTTCTCTGCTGTGGCCCTCTGGCATGCCCCCCTACACTGCAGTCAGCTGACCACAAACTGAAACTTCTATGAACTGTGAGGCAAAATAAAATTTTTCCTCTTTAAATTGCAGGTGTAGAGTACCGTGTCTCAGTGATGAAAAAGTAAACAGCAGCTGAGGTTTATTCCTGTAAAAGACTCTC
>PVIC010039898.1:0-16907 GCA_004025085.1 Thryonomys swinderianus | reverse complement strand
AGATTATTTTAATATAAATTCATGATAGTTGTTATAATGATTATTGTGTATCTAAGATAAAACATGGATTTGTGTCAAGTATGGATGACAGGAAAGAAACTGATCAATAGAATAGCGGGATAATGACAGGTAAAAAAGAAAGGGGGAGAGTATATGTTTGTAAAACACTGAGAAGAAATTCAAGATAGGGTAGCAGGGGTAGAAGAGGTTATAATTGGACTTAAAATTCCAACAAATACAGGGTCAGCCTATTCCTAACAAGCCTTCCTTAGCATAAATAAATCCCTTAACAAACCAACAAAAGCATCATAGAAAGATTCTGAAAGGTGACAGTACAAAACTGAGCTAAGGACCCTGGGCCCTGAGGAATGAGCCCGTGGTGAGTGCCTGGATTTTCCTCTCTACCCCCACCTGCCCCAGACAGGAAGACATGGATCAAGGCACTGGCGCTGCTTCCCCATCACTGGGCCGGTGGGGGGCGGGGGGTGGAGATCAGTAACCTTGCCTGTGTCTGCAGTGACGGCTTCCCCACTCCTGCCAGCGCAGAGCCAGGAACATCCATCCGTCCTGGGAAGGACACACTCTCCCTGCATGCAGGAAGTACTGTCTAAAAAATGCAGGATCCAAATTGGGTGGAGTCTTACAACATAATATCCCCAATATCTAAGATATAATTAACAGTCACCCCTCATACCAAAAAACTAAGAACACCACAAATTGAAACAGAAATATAATTGATGCCCAGCACCACTAAGATTTAAAGTGGTGAGATTGTCTGAAGACACTGAAGCAACAACCTTCAGATTTACATACATAATGATAAACACTTACAAAACTCATTTAAAAATTTAAAACTAAATGCGGGAAGAAATACCATTAAAAAGTAAACAGAGCGATGGAGATTTAGCTCAATGGACCCATGCCTGCATCACAAATACAAAGTCCTGGGTTCCACCTTTAGTACCATCAAAAAAAAAAAGAATTCAAAGATTGGAAAAACACCATAACCACAAGGAAAACCTCACTGCCAGAGCTCCATTGTATATCAAACAAGATAATGGAAAGAATGAACTTGAAGATACATAAATAGATAATTATTCAGTATGAAAAGAAATAGAAAAAAATCAGTGGAAAATAAAAGAAGAGAGCCTTGAGTACATGTGGGACAAAATAAAATACCTAACATTCATTCTTCTCAAATTCAAGTGGAAGATAAACAAAAAAGTGCTGGCAAAAATTCGAGGGACTAACATGCAATTTGGCAAACTAAGCAAAAGGCATCAGCACGCAGATTCAGGGAGCTAAGTGAACGCCAACTAGAGAAAACTGGAAAATACCAGAGACACATCACACATTTCCGAAAACAAAGAAAACAACTTCACTGAGGTCAGCTAGCGATGAAATTATTATGCAAGAAGAACAATCTGAGATATAGAAAGTTTCTATGTGGGACCATGGAAATCATTTTTAAATGTTAAAGAATAAAATGTAAAGCCCTAGTTTTATATTCATGGAAAATAATCCTAGAGGAATGTGGAAAATTGAAGACCTTCCCTCATGGGGGAGAAGAATGAAAAAGCCAAGAATTGTTTGCACAACATACATATAAAAACACACTAAAATATTTATATTGTAAAAGTGGAAAGGAACCTAAATAAAAATAAGATTTCTAAACTTCACTCCAAGTAATGAAAGGTTAATTTTGTAGACTAATAGTCATGTATATATTATAATACCTAGAGTAATAACTATAAGAGGTTATATATGATGTATTTAAATTGTACCCTGAGCAGGGATGTGTAGCTGAGACAGGAGGAGCAGAAGTTTGAACCCAGACAGGATCACTCAGCCAGTTGGCAAGAACCTGTCTCAATTTTTTTTTAAACCTGGAGAAAAGTGCGGCCAATGCAGCTCAGTGCAAAGGTTCATGGGTGTAATCTTCAGTACAGATGAAATGAAAGTTCAGGTAATTCACAGCAGACAAAGGGGTGTTAAATGAAAGAATGATGAGATTTTTTTTTTAAATGACAATGTCTGGCTCTGGAACAGTAATGCTTACTTTAACTATAACCATTTTAAGTATTTTAATTTAAAATCAGATATTGACAAAGCTGGTAATAATATATGATCCAACCATATGCTTTCTTCAAATAGCAACTCATATAGATAAATTGTAGGTTCACAAACCAATATTATAGAAGTTCTGATCTTGACATCTGAGCAAGAAAATATAAAATCATCCTTGATCATTAGCAATTGGCATAACTTAGAACAGTGGGGGTGGGAATAACAAAATAAATAAACCAAATGTATTTGTATATTTCCCAGGGGTTCCCACTTCTCCTTTGAGAAAAAGTGCAAGGACAGTCTTTTTTTCTTTCCCTTCTTTCCTTTCCCCTACTTTCCCTCCCTACTGTCCCTTTCCCTTTGAAGGTTTTATTCATATTTCATAATATCTGTTCTACATCTTGGTCCTCACTTACTTCTTGAGTATCTCACACCAGAAAAACAATTTGGTATTTAAACATGTGTATTCTATTTATTTCACTTATGAGGAGAGGAATTGAAGGGCAGGCACAGGAATGGAAAAACAATAAGAATCAAGATGTATCATGTACAGGCACAAATTCTCAATGAGAAATGTCATCATAAGTTCTTCCCCAAAATGTACCAATAAACAAAATTTTAAAAATTATAGAGATAGGTAGCAGACTATGACCTGGATTGTGAGTGAAAAACCAAAATACTTATGGAATGCTCATGGATTCTATATTTAGACTATATAAGAAAGGAAGCCCAGAAAAACTATAAATAAACCTATCTGTGGCTCATGTGTTTTAGAACTGATTACCCCTGGATTTGTTTGATAGTACTTTTATACATATTGGACTATCAAAAAACAGAAAATTCACTCTGTATTGACTGAGCTCTTTTAGCACTAAATCTACCAGAACTGGAAAGGAAATGCTGTGTCAAACTGACTTATTACAGATGGAGTGCAACTAAGAAGTTCCAAAGGAATGATATTCACTAGAATTTGAATAATAGTAATAACAACAATAATTTACTAGTAACATAGCCATAATAGTGTGAATTAAAATATGGCAAGAAATTTTTAAAATGCATAATTAATAAACTTTAAAATTATACACATAAAATACAAAATCTAGGGTTTTCTTTAGAATAGGAATAAAAGGGGTTCTAGCAAAGAGCAAGATCAGCAAAATGTTAATTTTTGCTGCTATCTGTGCAGTGGAACTACATAAGGGTATCATGATGTTTGCTTTGAAAAGTTTTGCATTAGTTTTTTGAAAAGAATAAGAACATCTAAAGTTCCAGAGATATAAACTCCATTTATTCAAATACAGATGAAAAATATAAAAGGAGTACATCAGAAATGTTATAACCACTGGTCTATGAAAACCCTTCCTGTGGTGGTAGTGATAGGGGGCTCAGTTTTGATTGCTTATTTGTTTCTACTTCTTTTATCATTATAATTAGCTATTCTCACTCCTCCATGTCAAACAACTGTTCAAGTATACTTTTACTTAATTGAATATTTTTTACTTAAATTCTATCAACATGTGTATTATTTTGGTGCACACACAAATTTAGAATAGTGATAATATATGCCTTGGTTCTTTGTTAAGGTTCATGTGTGTAAACTAACATATTTCCGTTGACCTCATTCACTTGTTCAGACCCAGAAATTTTTGGCTTTCTAGTTTCAGCACCACAAACAGCGCCGTAAGAATGTTCTCATGAATGTAACTGCAGACATGCCAGAACCAGACTCTGGAACATATATGATTTCTTAATTTTCACTTGTATTTATTTATTTGGCTCTTGAGTGATCTCCTTTTATGCTAATAATTGTAACCTCATCATAGTCATTAGGGTTGTTCACAATGTTTTTCTTTCACCACCAAAAAATGTAGCAGTATTGTACTTGCTTTGTCAGCACATATACTAAAATGAGATAATATTTCACATCTGTCCTGCTTACATTTGTGACTCTTATTTGGACCAACAAAATAGGAGGAAAAATAACGTGTATCATTGGTAGGAATTTCAAGAGACACTGTTCATTTTAATGGAGGCTGCTCTTCCTGCTGGTATAGCAACAGCCTGACATATAATGACATCTGGATTCCAGTATCCTCCCCCATGTGGGCGTAGGGATACCAGGTGTCATCTGATTGACATACTGGGCTAGGCAAGTATAAACCATCATGTATTTAAGCCCTTAGACTTTAAAAACTGATATAATATTATCTCTTTTCTTATTACTTTTGGTGTCATTTTAGTTAATTTATACTCATTTCTTGTTCGCTCCACTATGCTTCTGTCAGTTTAAATATAGAACATCTATTTTTCCCATAGCCTGTCTTTTAATTTGTGTACCTGTTCTTTACTGAGTGGAATGCTCTACACTTGGGATGGGGGATTTAGGAGGCTGGGGAGTGGGGAAAATTAGAATTAAGTTTTGTCAGGTACTGGTACAAACTCTCAATGTAGATTGTGATCAAAATGTGTATATAAAATGTACGAATAAAATCAAGTTTTAAAAAAGCTTCACAAGAAAAGAAAAATAATTTGACATACACATAGATGAAGCATACAGGACTCTAAGTGGCCATGATATAAAAATAAATGTACATCTAGGTATTTGATAATCAAGATTTCAAAAACTAACAGAAGAATGAAATATTGAAAGCAGTCATGGAAAAGAAACATATCACATACAAAGAAAAGCTCATAAAAATTACAGCAGACTTCTCAATGCAAACACTCAAGTCAATGAGAGCCTGGCATGAAGTACTACAAGCCCTCCAAGAAATAACCTCCAACCTAGGATGATGTGTTCTGCAAAACTACCCTTCAAAATTGAAGGGAAACAAGATACTTCAATGACAAAAAAGACCTAAGAAACTTCACTAACTAATACAAAACCTGCACTCCAAAAATTATAAACAGTATTTTAGAAAAATACAATGTATGTCAAAGTACTATGAGATGCAACACAATGAACTCATGAGGCAAGGCAAGAAACTAAATGGAAAGGGAAGAAAATAAAGAATAAAAGAGCCAAGAACAGGAAAACATCATGACAAGGCTAACTCAGTCCTTATCAGTTATAATAATTAATATCAATGGCCTGAATGTGCCAGTTAAGAGACAGCCTGACAGAATGGATTAAGAATAAAGATGCTGCCATGAGCTGTGTACCTGAAACACACCTAATGTAGAAAGAAAGCCATAGACTGAAAGTGAAACGATAGAAAACAATTCTCTATGAAACAAAGAACTGCAAAAGAAACCAAGAGTGGCTATCTCATTTCCAGACAAAGTAAATTTCAAACCAAAACTAATTAAACAGACAAATGAGGACACAACATCTTGGTACAGGGAACAATACAAGAGGGGGAGATGACAATCATAAATATATATGAACAAAATTTTAGTGCACCCAACTATGTAAAATAAATATTAATGGACATGAAAAACCAGATAAGCACTGATACAATACTAGTAGGGATCCTCATTACTCTACTGTCACAAATAGACAGATAACTGTACCAAAAAAACATCACTAATGAAATACTTGAACAGAACCAAAGTTGTGAACAAGTGCAAGTAATAGATGAATACAGAGACTTTCACCCCACAAAGTCAGAATATACATTCTTCTCAGTGGTTCATGGGTCATTCTCAAAAATAGATCATATGCTAGTTCACAGAGTATGTTCAAGTAAACACAAAAGAACTGAAGTTATCCCCTATAAACTGCCAGACCACAGTGCTTTGAAATTGAAGATCAATAGCAAAAGAAATTTCAAGAACCTTACAAACACATAGAAATTGACGAACACTCTCGTGAGCAATCAGTGGGTCACAGAAGCAATTAAAGAAGAAATAAAAGTTTCTACAGTTAAATTATAATGCCAATAATTCCATACAGGAATTTATGGGACACAATGAAAATACTTCTACAAGGCAAATTCATAGCAGTGAGTGCCCATATTAGGAAAACAGAGCAAACTCAAATAACCAACCTAATGCTGAAACCCGAAGCTTATACAAGGCAGGAACTTAGAAGTACTAGAGTACAAATTAATACAATAGAAACTAAGAGAACAATACAAAAAAAATCAACAAATTGAAGAGGTATTTTTTTTTTTTTTGAGACAGAGTCTCACTTTGTAGTTCAGGCTGGTCCATTGCTCACTATGTAGCCCAGGTAAACCTCAAACTCAGCAATCCTCCTGCCACTGCCTCCTGAGTATTGGGATTACAGGTATGAGCCAGCACGCCTGACACTGTGGTGTGTGGTACTGATTGCTCGTGGGAGTGAGTCACCATGTGTGGTATTGTGGTATGTGGTTATAGGGATCAAACTCAAGACCTTGTGCTCGCAAGGCAGGCAGTGGAACCACTGAGCTAGTCCCCAGGGCCTGAAGAGTTAGTTTCCTTGAAAAAAAATAAAATTAAGCAAACCTTAGTCAACCTTATCAAAAAAGGAAGGAAAGGCTCAAATGCATGAACCCAGAAATGCGAAGAAAGAAAGTATTGCACGTCCAGCAGAAATTCAGAGGACAATAAACACCTACTTTGAGAACTTGTTTTATAATAAGATAGAAAAAAAAGAAGAAATGGAAAGTTTCCTAGACACATGTGAACTTCCAAGTTGAATGAAGAAAATATAAAAATACTAAACATGGGCCAGAGATTTAGCTCAGTGGTTCCGGCGCTTTCCTCACAAGTGCAAGGTCCTGAGTTCAATCCTGATAACCACATACAATGCTGGGAGTGGTGACTGACACTCACCAGCAATCAATACCATACCACAGTGCCAGGCGGTGGGGGGGGGGGGCTCACACCTGTCATCCCAGCACTCGGGAGGCAGAGACAGGAGGATTGCTGAGTTCCAGGCTTGCCTGGGCTATATAGTGAGCTGAGGGCCAGCCTGAACTACATAGCAAGACTTTGTCTCAAAAAGAAAAAAAAGCTAAACACCTCAAAACAACATGTGAAACTGAAAATGTAATAAAAAACCTACCAACAAAGAAAAGTCCATGTCCTAATGGCTTTACTGCTGAATTCTGCAGGACTTTTAGAGAAGAGTTAATGCAATTACTTATCAAACTCTTTGAACAAATTGAAAGGGAAGCAATACTCCTGAACTGAAGCAATCATTACATTGATTCCAAAACTAGAGAAAGACCCCACTAAAAATGAGAACAGGTCAATCTCCTTAATGGACATAGATGTAAAAATCCTCAGGAAGATACTGGCAAACAGAATACAGAGGTTCATGAAGAGGATCACACACCCTGACCAAGTTGGATTCACCCCAGGGATGTAAGGATGGTTCAAAATAAGTAAGACAACAAATGAAATACACAGACTAAATTAACAGACTCAAGGAAAAAACTAAATGGTTATTGCAATAGATGCAGAAAAATCATTTGACACACCCAACACCCATTCATCAATAAAACCCTACAGAAAATTGGAATAGATGATCTATATCTCAAGCTGACAAAAGCTATTTATGAGAAAACAACAGCCAGCATCATATTCAATTGTCAAAAACTGAAACCTTCACACTAAGATCAGGAACAAAACAAGGATGTCCACCATCACCACTCCTGTTCAGTATAGTCTGGAAAAAGCCACACAATTTGGCAAAAAGAATTAAATAAAAGGAATGAAGAAAGGAATGGAAGAAGTTAAACTGTCATTTCTCATGACATGGTATTCCATATAGATGTTAAAAACTCAACCAAAAGACCTCTAGACTTAATAACCAGATTTTATAGTACAGCTTGATAGGAGGCTAACACTCAGAAATTAATAGTCTGTATACATGAACAACAGACTCATTGAAAGAAAAACCATGGAATTATTTTCATAATTGCATCCAAAAAATTAAATATCTAGGAATCAATCTAACAAAGGAAGTAAAAGACATCTCTTTTGTGAACTATAGGATTCTGAAGAGAGATCAAAGAGGATATCAGAAGATGGAAAGATATCCCTTATTCCTTGTTAGAAAGAACTAATATTAGCAAAAGCAATCCTAGGCAACAGACTATGGCAGGGGGTATCATAATTCCCCACTTGAAACTATACTCCAAAGCCATTGTGATAAAAAAAGAACTGCATGGTACTGGCAAAGTAATAGACCTGAAGATCAGTGGAACAGATTACAAGATCCAGAAACAACTCCAGATATACTGAGCCATCTCATCTTCAACAAAGGAGATAAGCACCCTCAATGGGGAAAAGGTAAACTCTGGTGCTGGAAAAACTGGGTTTCAACCTGTCAAGACAAAAACTGGATCTGTTTTTCAATATGCACCAAACCAAAATCAGTGTGGATTAAGGAGCTAAATATTAGAACAGAAACATTAAATCTGCTTGGAAACAGGTTAGGTAGAATTCTTACAGAAACTGGCATAGGGAAAGGCTTTATGAACAAAACCTCAGCAGCACAGAAACTGGAAGAAAAGATCTACAACTAGTATCTCATCTTAATAAAAAGCTTCTCCACAGCAAGAAAAACCACCATTAGAGTGAAAAGATAACCTACAATGTGGGAATAAATTTCACCATTTGTTTCTTAGACAAATGATTACTGTCTAAAATATATAAAACCAAAAAATATTAGCCCCCTCCAAATTTAAAGACCCAATTCATAATTGGCCATCTGAAATGAACAGACATTTTTCAAAAGAAGTAGTAAAGGCAACTAAGAAACATGTGGAAAAAATATTCAACATCATTTGTCATTAGAGATGCTGATATAAATAACCCTCTTATTCTATCTCACTCCAAAAATAATGGCTGCTATCACAAATCAATCAACAAGTGCTAGAGTGGCTTTGGGGAGCAAGGAACCCTTCCCCACTGTTGGTGGAAATGTAATCTTGTGCAACCACTGTGGAGATCAGTGTGGAGATTCCTCAAAAACTAGGATTAGAGGTCCCATTAGACCCTGCTGTACTTCTGCTAATTATATACACAAAAGAATTAAAGGAATCATAGCACAGCAACATATGTGAACCCATGGTTTATAGCAGTTCAATTTGTAATAGGTAAATCTGGAAACAGCCCAAATGCCCATCAATGGAAGACTAGATAAAGAAGATGTGTGGAGTTTTTGTTTGTTTGTTTGTTGTGTTTCATTTTTTATAAAATGGAGCATTACTGAGCTGTAAAGAATGACAAATTTGAGCCATTGATACTCATGTGGATGTACTTTGAGGACATACTCTTAATTAAAATAGGACACAGAGGTATAAATACTGCATCTTTTCCCTCATATGAAATACTGAAGGTGTAAATGAACATCAAAATGTATGATGAATAATGTGAAATAGGAAAAAAATATTCAAAAGGGAAAGGACAGTTAGGGAAAAGTAAAGAATGGAAATTAAAAAGTTGTATGGTAAAAAGGAAACAAAGTCTATGTATATAGTGGGTGGCAATTATAGGCAGGGCAGGGGAAAGGGGAAAATGAGAATCAAGAAGTGTTGTGTACAGGTATAAAAAAAGAATTTGAAATTGATCCTCATTCATACCACTCAATATTAATTTGAGATGGATTATATATTTAGATATCAAAAATAAAACTACAAAATATCTAGAAAAATATAGCCAATTAGTCTTTGAATAAGAAAAAAACGTTTTTTTAGATCAGACACAGAAAACACTAGTAAGGGAAACACGAATAAGATAATCTTCAAAATTTTAAATAATTTATTTTTGAAACATTATTAAGGAAATGAAGAGCCAAGTCAGAAAACTGATAGAAATATATACGGAAAACATTAAAAAATTAAATTTAAAAAGGAAAAGTCTTTTTTTTTTTTGAGACAGGGTCTCACTTTGTAGTTCAGGCTGGCCCTCAGCTCACTAGGTAGCCCAGGCAAGCCTTGAACTCAGCAATCTGCCTGTCTCTGCCTCCTGAGTGCTGGGATGACAGGCGTGAGCCTGTAAATGTTAAAGTTAGAAAAATGTTAAGAGTTAGAAATATATAGACACACACACACAACTATACAATTTAGTGTAAGTATAATATAATATGTAATACTACAGCTCTGTTGGAAAACTTTTTGGAAGTTTCTTGTATAATTTATATAGTTTAGTGTATACTATAACTCAGATTTTCTACTCCTAATTTTTCTCTTAAAATTTAGGAATATCCACAAATATTATCACAAAAAGACATTCATTGATGTTTTGTTTATAATATCCATAATCAAAAGATGAGAAAGGAAAAATTATATTAGCACATGCTGTGAACTACATCACAATTACGTTCATCCTGGGGAGTTGGTATATGTACTTAATATATATCTTATTTTTTCACCTCCTTTCTCTTCTCAATCTCCCCAGTTTTTCCACCTTTTGGTCTCCTTTTATCTCCCTGTGGTCTGTACAACAGAACACTACTCAGTGGTAAAAAAGAAATAAACTCTGTTACCTTTAGCAACATGAATAAATCTCATTATGCTGAGTAAACAAGACTGGACAGAGGTATATACTTTATAATGTTAAGTATGGTAAGTCCATGAATAAGTAAAACTCAGTTGTATTAGAAATCACAATGCTGGTTTTCTTCTGTGGCAGGAGGTTTGTTATGAACTGTGTAGAGGAGAAAGTATGCAAAAGTCTCAAGTTGCCCAGGGCCATTTGAATTTAATAATATTTAAATTTTACCTCAAATGTACAAGCACACATTACTGAATAGACACCTTCATTGTCACCTTAATCTGTCCTCTGCCCAAGCCACTACCACTCTGACTCTTTCACATGCTAACTCAAGACAATCTATTCTCCCCAAGAGTTTTCATACTGTTGTGATTGTTTTCTTATTCCAGAATTTTATTCTGGTCTCTATAGTTTCTCCAACACTAGTTTTGAGAAATAATTCTGCCATATGAGAAACTATGCTTACTAGATATTATTTGTTCACTATGAGGACAGCAAACAATTACACCTAGAAGACTTAAACTTTTCTAAAAGCTCACGGTCATTAGTATATATTGAAGTTAATCTGGCACCACAAAGTGTAGGCATTTCCAATTCATGTTGCCAGAGTTTAAACCAGTGAAAGATAAAACCACCAATTTTATAGTGAACATGTATTATAAATTGTGTATTCCAAGGCAGTGATAGACATTATTAATAATCCTATCTAGAGCCCTAATTTCACCCTACCACAATACTGCAAATAAATTATAAATCCACTATTTTCTTTGGGAAGCCTGGCTACAGTTACACATATGGAAAAATTATGTGAGACAATTTTCTATTGGTTTTACTATTTGAAAGAGGGGATCATTTTATTCATGAGAAAGAGAAAGTTCATAAAGATGCAAATTAAAGATAAAAAGCCAGCAAGATCAAGAAATAAAAAAAAGAATTAAAGCAAATCTTTTAAGATGGAATTAGATATGTGTCAGAAAGACAAAAGCAAATTCACATCGGCAGGGTGGCTATTTGCTTCTCATATTCTTGGGCATATAGTCATGGTTCAGCAATTTTCTCCAGCAATTTCATAGTAGAAAATATTTAATCATAATCTTATGAGCCTTTGGAAGATGTGAGAATTCACGAGAGTGCACAAAGATCACATCTGTTTCAGAGTAACCCACTGTTTTCCATTCTACCTTAAATTGTCTTCTATATAGTCATTGTCTTAAAGAAATAAAGAGAATTGAATGGAAAATAGAGCTTTTGTAAATGGTGCAGGGAAGAACTGAGGGAAGGGAGGGGAAGTGAATATAACATAAGTCTTAAAATGTGTTTATGTAGCTGGAGATTTAGCTCAGTGGCCCCAGTGCTGCCTAGCAAGCACAAGGTCCCTGGTTCAATCCCCAGTAACCACATACACACAATACCAGCTGTGGTAACTCATGCCCACCAGCAACCAGTACCACATTCCACAGTGCTGGCTATAGTGGCTCACGCCTGTAATCCCAGCCCTCAGAGGAGGCAGAGACAGGTGGATTGCTGAGTTCGAGGCTTGCCTGGGCTGCATAGTGAGCTCAAGGCCACCTGAACTACAAAGCAAGACCTTGTCTCAAAATTAATAATAATAATAATAATAATAATAATAATAAAATAAATAGGTCACAGATATGCAAATACCATATCTTTTCTCTGGTATGAGAACCTATAGAAGTAGATGAGTTCTAGAATGTATGATAGATTTTGTGAAATAGGAAATATGCAAAAGGAATGTTGTAGGGGAAAGTAATGAGGGGAAAGAATAAATATGATTTGAAAAGAAAAAGAAAGCAGATGTATATAGGGGGTGGGGTGTTGTGGGGTGGGTAGGGATATGGGTAAAAATGAGAATTAACTCATTTCATATACTGGTACAAATTCCCCAATGTTGATTTTGATTGTGAGCTGTATATGAAATGTACCAATAAGGAATTCAATTTAAAAAATCACTAAAAACAAAAAAATAAAATAAAATAAAAACGTACCATGTACACATACAGATCCTCCAGGCTGAATGTGATCATTCTTTACTACAACCATGTACTAATATAAAATTTTTAAAGTATATGAAATATGACTGATAAGGAGACTCATATGAAGCAAAGTTTCATGTAAAATCAATTTAAAAAGTAAACAAAACACAAAACTCAAATTTTTCCACTCTTAAATCTCTTCCTGAAGCCACACATTAAGAAAAAATAGAATATTTAATGTGTTTTTTACTGTATTTTGACATTTAAGAGGAAGGCTGTAGAGAAGAATTATATAACAGACACAAGGCACATTGTGTTTGCTTTCACATTTTGTGTATTGGATATTATTGTATTATATAAAATACTAATTTGATGCTAAACTCTCACTATTAAATATAATATATATTTCACTATATAAGGTCCAATCCACTCTGACCTCAAAATAAAGTTTATTTTCACTCATTTTATTATTTGTGCTTTTGTCTCTTAAAATCCACCATTTTCTTCAGGAAAAAAAATTAAGATTGATTAGCAAGACTAGTGCAGAGAATTTCTATATTTGACTCACCCAATTTCAGTTATTTGCAACACTGTGGCTTGTGTCTAAATGTCCCCCCAAGGCCTATGTGGTCATAGGTGGGGCATGTTCAGAAGTGGGCAGATCTAGAGTAAGTTATGCTGGAACTGGTTCATGTGGCAATGGTAGGCTCAGGGGCACTAGGATTAAAGATATGCTACCTGCCTTCCGTAGTCTAGATAAGGTAAAAGGGGCAGAAAGACACTGTCAAGATCCCTTGTTGTTTTGCTACCCTCTGCCCAACATGAACTATTGCCCATCTGCTAAGCCATGCTGCCTTGGGGGCCAGTCAGTGACTGAAACCTCCACAAATTCTGAACTAAATAAACATTCCCCTTTAACTTTGGTGTTGCCTAATTTGTCTCAGCGGTAAGAGAAAAGTAACTAACACACCTAGTTATCAGGTGACAGTGAATTTCAAGCACTAAGCCACCTTGAGTACATTCTTGTTAGCTAAATTTCATGCTGATAGATGGTGATTCCTAGAGTGTTCTCTGTTCATGTCCCCAGAGCTTTTAGGTTTGTACCTTTAAGCCCTAAATGAACTAATCAAGCCACTTGCTATTTGAGGAAAACTATTTTCTCCCCACGTGATATGACATGGACAACCCACCAAGGGGCCTCTTATCCATCATGGACATTTCAGCTTTACCCGGGAAAGTGGTGTAGTAACAGTTCACTTCTGTCTAGTCTGGCACCTCATCCTTTTTTGTTTGTAATCTAGGCTCAGTTCTCTTCCTCAATCAGTGGGTTATGGGGAACCCAGCAGACCTAGGTATGAACAGAACAGCAAAGAGGAGAACATGGAAGCTAGTACTTGTTTGTGAAATTTAGTTATCCCTTTGGAAACTACTCAATCTAGTTTTAAGTATGCATCTTCTTCACTTAATAGATAAGTTGTCCCCTATCCTTATGATTAGTCAATCTAATAATATCTAACCCATGTATCAGGAAATTCAGACTGCAGACTGTTGTATGTTCCCGTGTCAACTGATGATGCTCTACTCATGATCAGCCATACACTAAGATGTTCCTCAAATAGAAAGTCAGCTATCACCATGGAGGGTAAGGCCGAGCTTCCGAGATGGGGAAGCCCGTGCTGGAGCTAACATAGTAAGGCAGGTCGCTGATATCCCCACCCACGCCATCTTGACTCTTGATTGCATAATCCATTACCAGTGCACCTTGAACCACAGCTTGAACTTAACACTCCTTGCTCAAGCCTCCATGTAATACATGGCAGCAACTGTTAATCAAATAAAAGTGTCACAGAAGAAAAATTTTTAACAAAGAAAGAGACTTTGTGTTAGCACTGTGACAGGCAACACATTGCATATAAATAGGTCTTGGGAGTGTACAACCCCAGCCAAGCTGTCACTAAATAAATCAGTTCAGTGAAATCTATTATGGCACACAAGTATAGAAATAGGATTACCCTGAACTTCAAACAGAAGCCTGCAAATCACTTAACAATAAAACTAAGTTTTAAAAACTACCCATTATATTTTAAAAGCACCATTTCTTCAATAACAGAGCTTCAAAAGTGTTAACGGATACACCCAATTAGCTGTGTAAGGTTGAATGTGGAGCTCTTTATTCCCCATGTCAACCAGGCCTTTCCTAGTTTTCAAAGTTTAAGTGTGCCATATTTTCAGATTTCAAGGTACCAGCACTTGCAGACATTCTCTATCCATTAGTTTTAATTTATTAAACACATCAGCATAACATTTAACTAACTTCCATCCATGAAAAGTGTTAAAACCACTTTTCCTACCTAAGATTCAAACTCTAGTAAAGAGTGAACAAAACAAACATGAAAATCTCAAAACATTCTGTTAAGTGGAGTCAATTATCAATATTCTTATTCTCCTTTAGAATTCTACTTGCATCAAAATTAATGCTTAAACAGTCAGCTAACTAATTAACCCAGTTAGCAAAAATAATACAGCTTGTTTCTACAGTCACTCTTTTGTGCATGGTAAATATTACAAGATGAATTTTACATTTGATAGAACAGGTCTGAAAAACAATTTTCAAGCAAGTGTGCCTACCTCTTAGCTCCAATTTAACTTCTGAGAAATAAGTACAGGCCTATTGCTGAGCTGTTTATCTGCTGCACTGGTGCATGGTGAAGCTGTTACATTGTCTGATAGCTCAATCTTCCACCTGCCCATGAGGTGAACAGGCTGGACAATGGAACAGCTGTGCTGAGGATGAGCATGGCAATTCTCACATATCTACACAAATTCAATATTGTGATTTTCAAAGTGGAAAGCCTGGATCCCTAGCTTATATATGCTTTTACCATCTCAACACTATATATGTGCAAGAACTTTATTTTTGCTTTTTGGAGACAGGGTCTCGCTTTGTAGTTCAGGCTGGCCCTGAGCTCACTATGGTGCCCAGGCAAGCCGCCGTGAACTCAGCAATCCTCCTGTCTCTGCCTCCCGAGTGCTGGGATTACAGGCGTGAGCCACCATGTCCGGCATTGTGGTATGCGGTGTCGATTGTTGGTGGGCATGTCTCCACGCCCAGCATTATATGTGGTTACCGGGGATTGAACTCAGGTCCTTGCGCTTGCGAGGCAGGTGCCGGAACCACTGAGCTATGGTAACTCTAAGTACATACAGTGGTTGCTGGTAGCTTCAAATGTGATATGTCTGGCATTTGGAAGGGCCACAATTAATTGATATTGGTGCTGAAAAAATCTAGATCTTATATTTATTTCAAAATGGAAGACTGGAGGGTGGCATCTTCATTTCAGAGCCCCATCATCACCTGAGAGTTAGGATTTTAATTGGTCATGAACGATAATAAGCACTCTCATCACAGATGTCTTGTAACTTCACTTACAGGTAATGACCAGATGTGAACCATGATGGTCACAGGTCTCCACTGGCCTCTCTCACCTTGTTTTTGTTTCCTAAGATGCTCTGACTCTAAAGAAAGTAAAGAAATGACTCCAAGGATTTTTGTCTAAGACATTGTCGTCAAGGAAGTTTCATTACAATTACAGCTTATTCTTCCTTGTTACAGTTATTGGAGAGAGATGCGTTGGATGATGACATCACAATTATATTATTCCTGTGGATCTAGTATATTAGTTACCTTCCTGTCTCTGGAACAAAATACCCCATATTGTAACTTAAAGGAGAAGAGGTTTATTCGGCTCATGATTTCAAAAGGTCTGTCCATACTTAGCTTGCTCCGAGACAGAAAGTGATAATGCAAGGGAGAGACAGGACAAAGCTACTCACCTGGTAGCAGCCAGGAAGCAGAAAAACAGATGAGAAAGACAAAGACAGCAACAGACAAACAGAAAGACATAGAAAGAGACCCAAACAGAAAGAGTGAAAGAGCAGAACAAAACATACCTTTCCGTGTTGTGTTCCCAGTGACCTACCTCAAACCAGGCCACATCTCCTAACAGAATATTCAACTTCATATGTGTTAATGAATTAACCCACTGATGAGCAATAGCACTCCCATAATTCAATCACTTCCTTAAAGTCCAACTTCTGAACACATAAGACTTTGAGGAACATTTCCAATCTAAACCATAAAAGCCACCAAAATATTATCTGGCCTTTTTTTTTTCTTTGTCTGACTTAATAGCAGAGTCTAGTCTTTATTTGTATGGATATTTTATTAAGAAAAAATATATGTCTTACAGTGTATGAGCAAAACTCAGCAATTACTATATTAACACATTACATTCCTTACAAAATTCAGGGTGAATGTAGTCTTCCTCCAGTAGCAATCCTTGGATTGAAATCAGAAGTATTTTCTTTGCCCCTCGAGTTGCTACATAGCATAGACTCCTGAACTTTGAATTT
>PVIC010039897.1:0-16912 GCA_004025085.1 Thryonomys swinderianus | reverse complement strand
AAGTAGCAAGAAGGGTTGCCGAACTGTTTTTCCTGACTGAAAGGGCCAGGTGTAGTGCATAAAATGATTCATCTGATGATAAGATTCAAGTATGTTGGTCATATAAACTAAGCAACTGCTTGACTCATTACCCCACCCTCTTAACTAGACTAATTGTGACAGAGAGCCACAAAGAAAAACTCGACAAAAGGTTGAGGGAACTTACCTTTTTCCAGCGTCTAAGAACCACTGTCTACTGTTTCTTTCACCAAATGGTACAAAAAAGTAAAAACAAGAGACACACAATAAAACTAAAATCTACCTGTAAAATAATATATGCACCTTCGGTAATCAAATAGCATTCTGTCACATCTGCTTGAAAGACTAATTTTTTAAAAAATGCATCACAGGGGCTGGAGGGTTAGCTCAGTGGTTCCGGCGCCTGCCTCCCAAGTGTAAGGTCCTGAGTTCAATCCCCAGTAACCATATACAATGCTGGGCATGAAGACTCACACCCACCAGCAATCAATACCACATACCACAGTGGTGGGCGTGGTGGCTCACGCCTGTAATCCCAGCACTCGGGAAGCAGAGACAGGAGGATTGCTGAGTTCGAGGCTTGCCTGGGCTACATAGTGAGCTCAGGGCCAGCCTGAACTACAAAGTGAGACCCTGTCTCAAAAAAAAACCATCACATTTGCTTGGCCTGAAAACTGCTCAGTTTCTCTTTTCTTTCTTTACTTTCTCTGTTTTTTTGCAGTATTGAGGATTGAACTTAGACCCTCATGTTTCCAAGATAAGTACAGAACCACTCGAGCTAAAATCCCAGCCCTAGAGAAAACTGTTTTTTTGTTTTATTTTGTTTCTGTGGTGCCAGAGATTGAACTTGGAACCTTGCACTTGCAAACCAAGTGCCAAAACCAGTGAGGTACATCCCTGGCCCTTTTAGTTTTAATTTTAGTTCTGAAAAACTAAAGTGAAAAAAAGCTAACTGGTGACAATAATTCAACTTTTATTCCAGGTTTAAAATAAATAAAGTTTTCAAGTCTGTATGAATTATCTCATGTCTTATCAAGCCCCTGATATTCAACATGGCTTTACTAAAACTACCAAAATACTGCTGCTCTATAAACAGTATACCAGTCATTTTTGTGATTAGTCCTATGGCCACGAAATTCTACTACACTGCAAATAGAAGGTATTGAAAATTCTGGTTCCACTAACTTACTTATCTAGCTTTTCTGCATTTGTAAAATGGGCAGTATCTATGTGTTTAAAACGGGGGTCATATGCTTCACTTTCCTATGTCCACAGGTTAATAACAGAAGAAAATTTACTTTCTAATTTTAACCACCATAATAATGCTATTATAAATCCAGTGGCTCCTAAACCTGAGATTTATATTTACCAACTGTTGAATATAGTCACTTGAATCTAAATAAATAACAGCATTCACAAAGTAATTTTGTATATCATTATTGTTCAGCTTATTTATCCACAGGTCATTTTAAAATTTTTAAGGGTTTCATGTGTGCTAGGCAAGTATTTTACAGCTAAGCCATATCCCAACCCCTCCTTATTTTGAAACAGTTTCACCAAGTTGCCCAGGTGACCTCAATTTTTTTACTTTCTTAGCTGAGTTTACCAGGTAGCTGGGACTGTAGGGAATGTGCCACCATACATAGCTTCAGTTTACTTTAAAGGCTTTAGTTAGCCAGTATTAAATGCTATAGGCCAAATATTTCTTGGATTCATTCATCTGTCCATCTATCCATCCCCCCACGCTCTTACTTCTTTATTCTGTATCCCAAAACTCTTGTCAAGCCAATGTACCACTAGTCAGTCACCAGTGGTGACTGTAAAAGTTCAAGGAAAAAAAGTGATTCCTTAATTAATAGTATGAAAAATTTACCTTGGACAGTTTGTAAGTTAGTTAGAGACAGGGTCTCGCTTTGTAGTTCAGGCTGACTCTGAGCTTACTATGTAGCCTAGGCAAGCCTCAAACTCAGCAATCTTCCTCCCAAGTGCTGGGATTACAGGCGTTAGCCACTAAGCCCAGCACTATGTGGTTACTGGGGATCGAACCAGAGACCTTGCACTAGGCAGGTGCCAGAACCACTGAGCTAAATCTCCAAATCTCCCACCCCTGTTTGTTATTTATTGAGGCAAGATTTTAATTTGTAGTTCAGGCTGACCTTAAACTCACTATGTAGCCCAGGCTGGCCTCAAACCTTCAGTGATGTATTAGAAGTAAGTAACTGTTTACTTAAAAGGCCCTACTTGTTATTTATCTGAGGCTTACTATGAAGATACAATGATGGTAAAGCTTTTAGAGACTGAGTGCGCAAACTACAACACAAAAACCTACTTAGGTATCACAAAATGCCAACACTGTAATTAAAACTGAATATTAAGGTTTTAGCTTACAAAAAATAACTCATACACTTGGTTTACATGCCAAGAGAAGTGGCTCTGGATGTCGGCTGGAGCACATGTGTTATAGATATGCCATTAATAAAAGGCTTATCTGCTATTATCATAGAATCCCAAATTCCGTTGTTGGGCCTGGCTTGATCTCAGCTCTGGGGTTTCTCAAATCACCTTTTAAAAAGGGACAGTGCAGGGCTGGAGATTTAGCTTAGTAATTCCGGCACCTTCCTAGCAAGGTCAGGGTCTTGAATTCAATCCTCAGTAACCACATACAACAATACCAGGCATGGTGGCTCATGCTTGTAATCCCAGCATAGAGACAGGAGGATTGCTGTGAGTTTGAGGCTCGCCTGGGCTACACAGTGAGTTTAGGGCAGCCTGAACTACACAGCAAGACCCTGTCTCAAAAAACAAACAAACAAAAAAAAACAAAACAAAAAAATAAAGAAACAAAACCTACTTTAAAAAGAATTAAGCCAGGCAAAGTGGCATACACCATAGACCCAGCTTTTTGGGACTCTTGACTGATGCCAGGAGTTGATGTCAGATTAGGCAACATATCAAGACAGTGTGTCTCTAAGAAAAGTATTAAAAAATAATGAAAAAAACCCTCCATTTATCCAGAGTTAATAGATTTCACTCATACATAAATGTTTTAATCAGTCTTCCAGTTAATTGAAGCATAAAGTTCACACTTGCTAACATAAATCCTTTCTGAATTAGCTAAAATATCCAAACTTCATCATATAAAGGTTTCCTGATACTGCCAACCCCCCAGTAACCTCCTTGCTGGAATTCACTTCCTACACTATTCTTCTGCAACTTCACCAAACAGAACACAACATATCCCTTCTCATGAAACTATTTTTAAGGTTTTTTTTTGAGACAGGGTCTCGCTTTGTAGTTTAGGCTGCCCTGAGCTTTCTATGTAGCCTAGGCAAACCTCAAGCTCAACAATCCTCCTGCCTCTGCCTCCCCAGTGCTGGGATGACAGGCATGAGCCACCACACCCAGCCTCATGAAACTGTTTTTCCTGATCTCCATCAGGCAAACTGAGTATTCTTTCCTACTATACATACCTTTTGGAAGACGAAGCCTTCAAAATAATACACTTGGTGCTACTGACAGATTTCTTTAGACAGTGCAAAACCAAGAAAAACATCAATGTGTGCTTAGTGATACACATTATTAGGAGTAGACCATACATCTTAAATTATTAATTTTTAAGAATTCTTTGGAGGCAGGAACAAAGCTACACTAAGAACCTTGAAAGAAATATACATTTTGGGAATTCATCAAATTTTTAGAAAGCAATTCACTGCACATACAAGGCAAGCGCCTTAAAAATAAAATACATTAATATTTCTATATGAAAAGATACAGATATTTACAATAAATGAGAGGACTGAAACATTAAGTCATAAATAGAATTTTAGGGTCAACTTTGTAAAAAAAAATCTGACACAGATCTTAAAGGGAAAAATACATTTTGTTTTCAGTGGATCTGTGTTACTATCATTCCAACTTTGAGAAATAGAACATGCTTAATATATAAAGACCACATTATACTCTTATGAAACAGCACTAATATTGATTGAAACTGTTATACACTGCAATAGCATTCCATTGAAAGTGTTTTAGAGACTTCACACAGTATTTAATTAATCTAACCAAAACATGCCAAACTGAACAGAGATGGGGAAAAAAAGCTCACTTAGATAATGTATTCCAGCCAAGTAATTCAAGTATCATCCTTATCACAAAACTTCAGAGCTACCTGATTAAATAAACAAATAAAACTGTAACTGAGAAGAGGAGCAATACATTTTAAGTGGAAAACACAAAAGGGAAATAGAAAAATATTGATTAACAACTCATTCAAAAACTGTTGCCATAACTGACAATGAGGCCTCAAATTTCCAGTAAGTTCTGAGAGACAAAGAGTTAAGATTTAAGAAGTTTTCTATCTTAGCATAAGAATCAATAAAACAGCATACATTCTTCATGTTTACCCAGACAAATGAGTAATAACATGCACTATTTTCAGAGAAACCTAACTCATGCCATGCACTACTTACTCCAGGAGACACAGAGTAGATAGAATATCAGTAGTAAAATAATAACAACAACATTGGGCCGGAGATTTAGCTCAGTGGTTCCAGCACCTGCCTCACAAGTGCAAGGCCCTGAGTTCAATCCCGGTAACCACATACAATGCTGGACATGGTGACTCACACCCACCAGCCATCAATACCACATGACACAATGCCGGGCGTGGTGGCTCACACCTGTAATCCCAGCACTCGAGAGGCAGAGACAGGAGGATTTGCTGAGTTTGAGGCTTGCCTGGGCTACATAGTGAGCTCAGGGCCAGCCTGAACTACACAGCGAGACCCTGTCTCAAAAAAAAAAAAAAAAAAAATTCCTTTGAGACAGGGTCTCACCAAGTTACTCGGGTTGGTCTCAAACCTCTTTCCTCAGTGCCGGAATTAGATATGTGCTGCCAGACCCAGTTGTACCAAATTTTTTTTTTTTTGGTGGTATTGGGGATCAAACTCGGGCCCTTCTGCTTCCAAGGTAGGCGTGGTACCACTTGAGCTAAATACCCGGCCCTTGTACCAAATCTTTAAACTGGTGAAAAATCATTCATTATTCTTTTTATTTAAAAACAGTCTAACTTATCAGTGGGACTTTTCTGAAAACCAATTTCTGAAAGCACCTAATGACAGAAAATCAAAATAGATGAAGAAAAATCTGACAACTAAAATGACATAAAATTAAACAAAAAATATACATAATAAACCAGCTATATTTAGCAGCCATCTAAAGAAATTCTACCTAACAAGACCAGCGCATACATTCTTCAAGCGTATAGGGGACATTTCCCAGGAAAGATTACATATAAGACCTAAGAAATCATACCAATTGTTTATCTTCTCTAGCTACAACAACATGAAATTAGAAATCATTAACAGAACCGAAAGTGGAAAACTCATAGATTTTTGGAAATTACAGTTTTTAAATGACCCACTGATCAAAGAACAGCAGCCAGAAAACATGAATAAGAAAGAAGGGAAGAGCAAGAAAGGAAGAAGAGAGACAATGATTGTTGGGAAAAGTCAATAAAACTGACAAATCTTTATCTAGATGGATAATAAAAAAACTCGATTAGAAATGAAAAGGAGGATATTATTATCAATTCTGCAAAAACAAAATAGAGTACAGCAGACTAATATGACCAATTATATACCAACAAATTGCATGAAATGAACAAATTTCTGGAATACAAAAACATAGTAACTCAGGGAGAAACAGACTATGTAAATAGACCTTAAAACAGAGTAAGGAGATTAAATCAGTAATCAATACCTCTTTAATCAATCGCAGCTCTGTATCTCATATATTTGTGGATGAATTCTTCCAAGCATTCAAAGAATTAACAACTTTGTTAAACATTTCCAAAAAAGCCAAGAGGGGGCACTTCTCATTTTATAGAACCAACATGACTTTGATACCAAAGTCAAAGGCACTACAAGGAAAGAGTAACATCCCTCATGAACATTGACACAAACTTCTTAAACACTGTACTAGATAAAAAAAATTCAGTAGTACATTAAAAAAATACACAAGGTGGCCAGAGATTTATTCCTAGAATGCAAGGATGTTTCAATATACAAAAGTGATCATCTAAATATACATTTACAGAACAAAGGAGAAATAAACTATACAATCATGTTAATTAATATATGAGAGACGATAAAATTAACACTCAAGCTAGGAATAGAAGTAAACTACCTCAGAATGAAATATACTGAAGTCCAACAGCCAGCCTTCACTACTTCTATACAATGTAAATAAGTCTTAGCCAGACCAATTATGCAAGAAAAAGGAGTGAAAAAAAAATAGCATCCAACTTAGATGATTGAACAAGTTATAAAACTTTCAAATTCCTGGGCTTTTATAGATGCCTTATTAAATCCTACAGATCTGTGAAGCATCCATTTTTAAGTAATTTAAAACCTTATTGCCCAGCATATAGTCTATTTTGGTAAGCATCCCTAGTCATTTGAGGGAAAATGTATAACCTGGTATATTATTAGGTATAGCCTTTTATAAATATCAAGTTTAGGTTTGGGTGATTGGCACTGTTGCTGGATCTTTTATAACCTTATTCACTTTATCATCCTATTAATTACTGATTGAGAAATGCTAAAATCTCCAATACAACTGTATATTTTTAATTTACTTTACTTGTGTGGTTTTATGCTTCATGTATCTAAAGCATCCACATTTATAGTTCTTAAATGTCTTCTTTACAAATTGATCAGTTTATCATTATAAAATTTTTCTGTTTGCAAATACGTTTTTTGCTGATACTCCATCCTTACTCTTCATAAAGTGAATCCTTACCTTGCTTTTTACTCTCCACAGATCTAAGTTTCCAACTAGTTTTATTTGCCTTCAACCTAAAAGTATGTCCTCAATATAACAGTACTATTTTCTGCCAACAAATTCTCCCAGTTTTCATTCACCTAAAAAGGCTTCATTTAGAAAGGATAATTTTACTGAGTGATGAGTTTCTCAACTCTTAAATTTTTTTTTTTCTTTTGAGACAGGGTCTCGCTCTGTAGAGTTCAGGCTGGCTCTGAGCTCACCATGTAGTCCAGGCAAGCCTCGAACTCAGCAATCCTCCTGCCTCTGCCTCCTGAGTGCTGGGATTACAGGCGTGAGCCACCATGCCCGGAAACTCTTAATTTTTTTCTTCTAGTTTCACTATCTTCTGTTCTCCCTTGTTTCTGACAAGATGTCAACCATCCTTACCATTAATGTGTTATGTGAAATTTATCTTTTTCCTCTGGCTATGTGGCTACTTTCAAGAGCATCTTCACCATGATTTTCATTATACTATATAAGTCTTAGACCTTCTTCAATCTGTAAATCTGCGTTTTTCTTTCAAAAACCTAGCCATTGTTTCTTTTTGTTTGTCTGTTTCTGAGACAAGGTCTCGCTTTGTAGTTCAGGCTGGCCCTGAGCTCACTCTGTAGCCCAGGCCAACCTCAAACTCAGCGATCCTCCTACCTCTGCCTCCTGAGTGCTGGGATGACAGGCATGAGCCACCATGCCCGGCACTGTGGTATGTGATATTGAGCTAAATCTCCGGCCCTACCCATTGTTTCTTTAATGTTTTACCTGACTTACATTTTGTCTTTCCTCATGAATAAGCACTGCTTTTATTGATATTTGTAACAATTTTGTATTATATACAGGCACTATATATGATACTGCAGGGGCTCCATATATAGTTCACTTTCCCAGAAGGGTGCTAATTTGTTCTACAAATAGACAAGTCTTGATTTTTTTCTTTTTTTCTAATTGAATTCTTTATTGGTACATTTTATATACAGCTCACAATCACACACAACTTTGGGGAATTTGTACTAGTATATGACACAAGTTAATTCTCATTAAATCTTGATTTTATTGACCTGACATTTGCTGCCATAGAAGCATAGTGAAGCCTACTTAACTGTGCTTTTCTCATATCTTGGCAGAGTTAATTACTTAGTCCTATGAAACATTCTTTAACTCATAAAGTATCAATGCTTTCAGTGTAAAACCTGAAGTGTTCACTGAGTCTCACTGGGATTCTAACTCCAAATTCTACCTTCACTACAGTAGGTAACTGCTACATCCTATATCCTGTTAGCTCAGCCTTCCAAATGTTGCATTCAGCCGTACCATTGGTTGGATCAGAATCTCCCCTAAACATCTGTCTCCTGTGGGTTAGTTCAAGATTTGAAGGGACTTAAACAAATTGTAGGCCATGGCTTTCCTCCATCCCCATAGGTCCTTTTCACTGTTCCCCTCAATTCATCTTGACAAAACTGAAGTCAGTGATACTGTGGCTTTATAGATGAATGTAAGAAAACTTGTGGCATGTGAACAAGGACTTCATTTCTTTCTGAGAATACATTTGGTTTAAAATTTTGCTGACTCTGAGTAATTAAAAAACATCTTTCCTCACCTATTGACCAAAACATATAAGTTCTAAGTTCTTCTGTCGTTATTACTTTTTCTTAACTGGATAAAAAATGGCTTTTTATCTGAGAAAGGGAAGAAAAAGGAGGGAAAGATAATGGGCATGTTTCAGAACAATGGAAAACAACTCTCAGCAGCTTTTTATATTCCTCTGTTCCAAGGACACAGCCTCTGTTCAGAAACTGCCTTACTTCACACTGGCATTTATTTGAATACAAATGACTTACTAACGGCTTACAAAGCTGAGGCCTTGACTTTCTCTTTTCCATTAAGATCTGCCTTTCAAATACAAGTCAGACTCAACCATCCCCCCTCAGAGGAGAGGTATCTTTGTAGAAGTTACTAGAACTTACTTTCCTTTCCCATCCCACAGAATATTCCTTATTTTGTTATATAGTTCAGAAAAGGTTTAACTAGCTTCCCAAGTTCTGCTGGAGTTCCCTTAGGACAACAGTAAGATCTGCAATGCACTCAAAATCCAAACATACAGACAGACAGACAGATAAGTATAGGTTCTATCAAGAAAACAAGCACTCAATTTAGAAATAAGGCGAAACAATTGTGTTCTTTCAGTTAAACACAGGAATGCTACCTAACAAGCCCACCTAAGAGCCATCTGACTCTCCATAAATTAACTTTGTTTTACCTATTTATAATTAATTAGGGCCTACCTGCCGAGTTGGATGTTTATTTTAGAAAACTGACAAGTTAAAATTGATTTGTGTCTTGTTGAAGGAATACAATGAACACTACGAGTTTACTATTCTGCAGAGTAGTTTTTGTATATAGCTTAGTGATACTATTCCAGAACTTTTCTTTCTAGTGACTACTCATGTATCTACTATCAATACACTACTGCCAGTTTTTGCTACCCTCGTATTCTCTCTTTAAACACTAATTATATTTATGTCTAACTCCTTGAAACTATGCCGACAGACCCACTTTATCTTGCTGTTGATTTCATGAGTTAAAAAGAATACAAAACTATAAACACCACCAAAAAACTCAGACACTAGGTTCAAGCCAGTCTTCCAAATATATTTTTTTAATTTTTTTTTTTTTTTTTTTTTTGGAGACAGAGTCTCGCTTTGTAGTTCTGGCTGGTCCTGAGCTCACTATGTAGCCCAGGCAAACCTTGAACTCAGCAATCCTCCTGTCTCTGCCTCCCGAGTGCTGGGATTACAGGCGTGAGCCACCACCCCCAGCACTGGGGTATGTGGTATTGATTGCTGGTGGGTGTGAGTCGCCACCCCCAGCATTGTATGTGGTTACTGGGGACTGAACTCAGGACCTTGCACTTGCGAGGCAGGTGCCAGAACCACTGAGCTAAATCTCCAGCCCCCCAAATATATTTTTAAAATAATACAAGACTAACAAATATTCTTGGGTGAGAAGTGAACTATAAATGGAGAATTAACTGATTAAATGTGAGACTGAAAGTTGGGTATGTGGGTACACACTGTAACTCCAGCTACGGGAGGGGTGTGTGTGTGAGTGTGTGTGTCAAGTTTGAGGGTAGCCTAGGCATCTTAACAAGAATCTGTCTCAAAATAAAAAATAAAAGGGCTGGAGATGTAGTAAGAGCATCAATATCCAATATATTTAAAAAAAAAAAAAGAGGTGGGGGAACTGACCATAAAAAGTCATAATTATCCTCTGCCAAGTGTCACCTAAGATTATTTTTCCCAGTTTTTTGAGAAAGGATCTCCTTATGTAGTTCAGGCTGGCCTTGAACTCACTATGTAGCCTATGCTAGTCCTGAACTCCCAGAGATCCTCCTGCCTCAGCCTCCTGAGTGCTGGGATTATAGGCATGTATCACTATGTTCAGCAGTGATCTGAGATTTTTTTTTTTTGAGACAAGGTCTTGCTTTGTAGTTCAGGCTGGCCCTGAGCTCACTATATAACCCAGGCAAGCCTCGAACTCAGAAATCCTCCAGCCTCTGCCTCCCAAGTGCTGGGATGACAGGCCTGAGCTACCACGCCCAGCATTGTGGGGTGTGGTAGATTGCTGGTTGGCCTGAGTCACCAGGTCCCATATCTTATCCTTGTATGTAGGTACCAGGATCTAACCAGGGACCTTGCTCTTGCTAGGCAGGCAGCGGAACCATTGAGCTAAATCTCCAGCCTGATCTGAGATTTTTTTTTTTTTTTTGAGACAAGGTCTCCCTCTGTAGTTCAGGCTGACCCTGAGCTCATTATGTAGCCCAGGCAAGCCTGGAACTCAGCAATCCTCTTGCCTCTGCCTCCGGAGTGCTGGGATTACAGGCATGAGCCACCATGCCTGGCACTGTGGTAAGTGGTATTGATGGCTGGTGGGCGTGAGTCACCATGCCCAGCATTGTATGTGGTTACTGGGGATCGAACTCAGGGCCTTGTGCTTGTGAGGCAGGTGCTGGAACCACTGAGCTAAATCTCTGGCCCCCGATCTGAGATTTTTTTTTTTTTTTAAGGGCAAAACCAAAGAGACAAGGAGATGTCACTTTTCTCTAAAAAAGCTGGGTAACAAATGCTGGACGTGGTGGCTCACGCCTGTAATCCCAGCACTCAGGAGGCAGAGACAAGGAGGACTGCTGAGTTTGCGGCGGCTTGCCTGGGCACCATAGTGAGCTCAGGGCCAGCCTGAACTACAAAGTGAGACCCTGTCTCAAAATAATTAATTAATTAATTAATTTAAAAAGCTGGGTAACAAAAAGGTTGACTTTTCACAGAGAAAAACAGCCTGATGAACGAAACATTAGGAACAACTTAACAAACATTTAGCAATGAAAAAAATGGTAAAGTAATAATCTTTAAAAAATCTATGCCCTACAGGCTATTCCACTAATATGATACAATAAAAATATATTCCTTTTTTTCTCTTCTAATGCGTTCTGAAAGTTTTCCAGAAAGTATGTATTTATTGACAATTCACATGAAAGTGGGGGAAGCTTAATCTCTCTCCGAAAACAAAACAGTGACTATTCATTTTAAAAAGTATTCTATTGTACAACATAAAAATTATTGTGGTCAACACAAGAAGATATCCATATCATACATACATACATACATACATACATACATACATACATACATATATATGTGAACGGGGATTAGGGGTACAGAAAGGGACAAGTCTTAACAGAACATGTATGCATCTACGTGTAAATGTGTACAAATTAATTAGAATTGCTGTTATTTTTTCTTAAACAGTGAGAGTCAATGAGAGGCTAGTATTCCTTAGAAGTATTGAGCTTAGTGAAAATATGACTGAGAGATCACCTTCCTCCAAATTCTAGAATCTTTACATCCAATACAAAAATACTATATCCCCATAAAGAACTTACTCCCAATCATGTATGCCTCAAGCCAATTTACCAGGTTTTTCTGTCTCACTTAACAATTTTCATTCTAGAGAAACCACTGAAGTTTTAGCATTAAAAGTAATTTAAAAATAATTCTGTTGGTAGTATATAATCAACACACATATGGACACGAACACTGACAATATGGGCCTAAATAATGGCAAAATTTGGTATTCCGCTCTTTATTTCAAAACTACCTTTGAGTTCAGAATCATCAAAATGTTAATGTCATTACTTTTACCTGTAGTACAGTAGTTGGTATTCAAAACTAGGGAAAAGACTTTTTTTTTTTTTTTTTTTGAGACAGGGTCTCACATTGTAGTTCAGGCTGGCTCTGAGCTCACTATGTAGCCTAGGCAAGCTTCGAACTCAGCAATCCTGTCTCGGCCTCCCGAGTGCTGGGATTACAGGCATGAGCCACCTCACCCGGCACTGTGGTAGGTGGTATTGATTGCTGGTGGGCATGAGTCTCCACGCCCAGCATTGTATGTGGTTTCCAGGGACAGAACTCAGGACCTTGCACTTGCGAGGCAGGTGCCGGAACCACTGAGCTAATCCTCTGGCCCAGGAAAAAGATTTTTGAAGGTACAAGCACCTCCTTTTATAGAGCTAAGTTAAGTTTCTTACTGAATCACAGGAGTTCCTGCTAACAACGGTAATAATCAAGGCTAAAGGCTTTGTTGTTTTGCAGACACAAGAAGAACAGATAGCTTAATTTAAAAGAACCAGACTGCTCAGTGGCCTTCTAAAAAGCGTAATCAAAATAAAATCTACTGTCACAGAACTATGGAATTTCTAACTAAGTCACTGAGATGTATAGCAAAAAGCATTAACATTCACAGGGATGGGGATGTAGCTCAATGGCAGAATGCTTGCTTCTATCTTACATCAACAAACTATCAGCAGTACAATACAGGAAGATAGGCTAATACTCACAAAATCCAGTAAGGTAAATTAAAAAACTGATAGGAAGAAATATGTACTCTTAGAATTCAGAAAGAAAAAATTATGATCTGAGAGAAATAGAAAAAGGGAAGGAATTACAGAGGAGGGAGATTTGAAATAGGTTCTCAGGATACAGAAGACTATGGACCACAGTTTATCCTTATTATAAAATAAGAACAAACTGCTCTCAGAGTATTTCCAACCCTCTCCTCCTTTTTTAAAATTTACTTGTAGTGCAACTTTTTTTTTTTTTGAGACAAAGTCTCGCTTTGTAGTTCAGGTTGGCCCTGAGTTCACTCTATGTAGCCCAGGCAAGCCTGGAACTCAGCTATCCTCCTGCCTCTGCCTCCTGAGTGTTGGGATTACAGGCCTGAGCCACCACACCCAGCATTGTGGTGTGTGGTATTGATTGCTGGTGGGCATGAGTCACCATGTCCTGTATTATTGTACATCGTTACTAGGGATCGAACTCAGGACCTTGTGCTTGCTAGGCAGGTGCCAAAACTACTGAGCTAAATCTCAGGCCCTACAACATTTTATAGAAAAGGTAAATGTATTATGGTGGACCAGACAGGTTACTGTACTTTTGGAATGTGTCTGAGCTGCACCCAGGATCCTGATTGCAAATATTCTTTAATTTCATAGTTCTGCTTATAGCCACTTAAGGGTTACAAGTTGCTTTTTCATTTCTAAGGTCAACTCCACAGCTGTAAGAGGGGCCCTTATGCTGCCCTATTCAGGAATTCACATCTTGAAATGCCAAAAGTGATAAAAGGGGATACAGTTCCCTCGCTTCATTCAATGCAAGGATTCTAGTTACAAAGAATAGTAAGTGCCAAAGTTACTCCCTGGATTCTCACTCATTTCCCCCTTTTCTAACTAATATGCTTACCAATTTATCAGTCCCATGATCTGTCTTCACCTCAGAACCAAGTGGAAGCAATGAGTCTGTTGTATGCTCTGGAGGAGATGCCTCCCCAAGAACTATCAATCCCTGTAGAGCAGACAGGAAAAAAAAAAAAAAAAAAACACAAAGGTATAAGTGGTATAAATTACAAATTGATTTTAGAATTTAATTTCAGAAGTGTTGGGGGTATAGTTGGTTTACCAGAGCCCTTTTTCTTTATCCTGTTTTAGAACCAAACTACATCAAAGCACCTTTGGTTTTCAATGAGTTATTTCAGCATAAACCTAGTAACAGAAGATTATTCAGTAAGGCATAAGACTCAAACCAAAGCTTCTTGTTTCTTCTACTTGAGTGCTCTGACCTACATGCCTGGTCAGCACCTTTCATTCAGACCTCTTAAATCTTGAATCTTTAGCAGATTATTACATATTTTATACTGTATCACCCACAAACTAGTGGATTATAACTAGCAATACATTTATAGTTAAACTGACTACAAGTGGGGCCAAAAGTTTACTGAGCTAAAAGTACTACTGTTGTTTAAAAAAAAAAAAGTTACTGTACCTAAGCAAATGAGTGAAACAAATCAAAAAGTTCGCAATTAGAAACCAATGAAAACTGCTCCAAAGATACCAGTTTTCTCATAAGCATAAAAATACTTTAGATTACATTCTTGCATCACAATTTCAAATGCAGATCTTACACTCACACCAGGAGATAAAATCAGATTAGGGGATGTCTTAATGAAAATTTTGTATTAGAATCACCTGAACAATATTATCAAACTACACCTGCTCAATTTCAGCATCAAAACTACTCAGTATCTTGGGGCATGTGACACAAGATCTCCCTTTGTACTGCAGGGTGGCTTTGAACTCAAATCATTTTTCTGCCTCAACCTCTGGAGTGCTGGGATTACAGGTGTGAACCACCTTGCCCAGCTGGGTGTTTTATGTTTTGTTTTTTTATTTTGTTTTGTTTTTTTTGAGACAGGGTTTCGCTTTGTAGTTCAGGCTGGCCCTCAGCTCACTATGTAGCCCAGGCAAGCCTGGAACTCAGCAATCCTCCTGCCTCTGCCTCCCGAGTGCTGGGATTACAGGCATGAGCCACCATGTCCAGCATTGTATGTGGTTACCAGGGATTGAACTCAGGACCTTGTGCTTGCGAGGCAGGCGCTGGAACCACTGAGCGAAATCTCTGGCCCTGTTTTATGTTTTTAAAAAGCCTTTTCAAGAAACGAGAATGCAAGTTCTAAGTAGAAAAATAATCTGACTTGATGAAATCTGGAAACAAACTTTAGGGTTATTCAGGTGAAGAGGCAATTCCAAAATTTCAAGGCTGGAACAAGCCTGATAATCTGAAGAACTGTGAGGAACTGGTATGGCTGGAATAAATTGAGTGGAATTAGTGAGAACCAAAGTCAGGAGGGTAAGATAAGGGATGCTCTCACACGATTCTAAAACTCTGAGTACTGGCTTTTACTATTTTTTTTTTTTTTTTTTGAGACAGGGTCTCGCTTTGTAGTTCAGGCTGGCCCTGAGCTCACTATGGTGCCCAGGCAAGCCTGGAACTCAGCAATCCTCCTGCCTCTGCCTCCCGAGTGCTGGGATGACAGGCGGGAGCCACCACGCCCGGCACTGTGGTATGCGGCGTTGATTGTTGGTGGGCGTGTCTCCACACCCAGCATTATATGTGGTTACCGGGGATTGAACTCAGGACCTTGTGCTTGTGAGGCAGGCGCCGGAACCACTGAGCTAACCCTCTGGCCCCTGGCTTTTACTATTAATGGCAAGTCAATAAAGAATTTAAGCAGAAAGAAGAAATGATTTAATTTATAAATAGGACCAATGTAGTATTGTGTTGACATAAAGAGTGGAGGGCAAACAGCAGCAGGAAGAATGGCTGCCCAGATGAAAGTATTTGAGAGACAGCAAATGGCAGAAGCCAAAGATAAAAGGCAACACTATCTACATATTGTTCAATTCTGCTACCCAAGTCAGAGCTAGGATGAAGGCTGGTCTGCCCTGATCTAGAGAACTCCCTTAGGGCTGAAGTGAACTGCTTTACATGAAGACCAAATAAATTGAGATGGGTTTCCTATGTACCAAGTCCTAGAAACTAATCCTTTTTGGAAATTAAAGAGCTATTCTAAATATCACTATCTTGTAATTTGCAATACAAAGATAAGGTGTATTTTCACATATTTATTCCACTATATCACTCTGGGAAGGTCCTTGTCTTATCTTAGGATAAACCAGTGACTGGCACTGTAGACTACTAGTTCTGCCAAGAACTATTACAGGCTACCTGAGATGGGAACTTCAACTGCTTTTCAAAAATTTAGACAGAGATATAAGCTTCCCTGTTCCCTCTGAATTCCTTCTCTATCCAGAAGTTTCAAAACTTTTTTTTTTTTTTTTTTTTTGCTTTTTGAGACAGAGTCTCGCTTTGTAGCTCAGGCTGGCCCTGAGCTCACTATGGTGCCCAGGCAAGCCACTGCGAACTCAGCAATCCTCCTGTCTCTGCCTCCCGAGTGCTGGGATTACAGACGTGAGCCACCACGTCTGGCATTGTGGTATGCGGCGTTGATTGCTGGTGGGCGTGAATCTCCACGCCCAGCATTATATGTGGTTACCGGGGATTGAACTCATGTCCTTGCGCTTGTGAGGCAGGCGCCGGAACCACTGAGCTAACCCTCCGGCCCCAGAAGTTTCAAAACTTTTATATCTCCTGTTCTTTCAACATTCGTACCCTTAGCAACTGTTGCCTCATTTCACACATCAGTCAGAAGGGATAAAAAGTGAAACTGTGCCAGACATGTAAGGAAAGAGATCTTCTTTAGCATCAGAAGCAGCTTGGTCCCTAAACTAACCCCTCAGTTTTATCTACCAGGTCTGATATTTCCATATATGTTCCAAAGAAACAATGAAAAGAATGTAAAACTACAGTGTGCTATAAAGTTACAGCTCTGGAGTCAGATAAATGAATTTAATTTAGCTGTCTCTTACAAGCCTCTTAACTTTTAAGATTAACTTTGAACATTAAACATGTGAATGAACTTTTATTTACATGTTTAAGGGATATAGTGTTTTCCTTTCTCTAAACCACAAGAGCATTTCTTTTCTTTCTTTCCCTTTAAAAAAAGAGCTGCTCAAGGGCTGGGGATTTAACTCAGCAGCACAGCGCCTGCCTGGCAAGCATGAGGTCCTGAGTTCAACCACTGGTACCAAAAGACAAACAAACCTTCCTCAAATAAAATTAAAACAATA
>PVIC010039896.1:0-16911 GCA_004025085.1 Thryonomys swinderianus | reverse complement strand
CCATTTTGTAAAAAAACCACATCTTCTTTATCCACTCTCCAGTTGATGGACATTTGGGTTGTTTCCAAGATTGAGCTATCACGAACTGAGCTGCTATGAACAAGGGTGTACATCTGTCTTTCCAATGTGAGTTTTTAAATTCTTTTGGGTATATTCCTAGCAGGGGTATAGCAGGGTCAAATGGGACCTGTAGTCCTAGGAAAATCCCATAATTTATTTTAAGACTTTTCATGTTATTTGACCTATCTACCTCACCTGACACTGCTGGGTATAAATGTAAACTAGAAAGGCTACAGGTTAAACAGTTTTTAAAGAGGTTAATGCCCTCATCTACTCGAAAATGATAGTTTTTGAAAATGGAGAGGAGTTGATTTGAGATTAGGAAAGATCAAAGGCAAAGCAAGAGTCTAAAAGAAGAAAGAAATCAAATAAGTTGACTATAAATTTGTCAATGCTCTGGCAGTCTAAAGGAAAAGGATGACAGTAGAAAGCTGAAAATATGAATGTAATGCAAGAGAGTTAGTTTACATGTATTTGTAGGCAATAATATGTAGTTTATAATGCTGTGACCTATAAAGGTAAAAATAGAATCTTATAATGAATTTTAGTCTTCAAGGAGTATGCAAATTATTTGCTTGAAGATAGGACATTAATTAAAATTTTCTGTTTGACTCTAAACTCATGCTAGAAATGATCATTAAACAAGACTTTGGGAAGTGAATAGAAAGAGTACAGAGAAGGAAGTCTGATAGTTGGTAACTGTGAAAAATTTCACAAGAGTACCAAGTTATCTCTGTATGCAAGGCTTCAACTTCAATTCTGAAAATTACTTAGAGCCTTGTCTTAGATTTTCAACAGTGAGTTTCCCAGCATAAGTAGCAACATGAACTCTGCACATGAAGGAGCAGAAATAATTGAAAAAGTGTATACTATGCACAGTGCAAATCCTGGCTCTTGAATATTAAATTGATACAAGTAAGGAAATTTCCTGAACACTACCAAGACTTAGTTTTCTCTTCTGTGATATAAGGAGATTTATAATTTTGTTTGGAAAATTAAATTATTCATAAATCTCTCAGAAAGGTGACATTTTCTATTTCTTAAACTTCTTCAGACTTTGTATCCTTAAAATAGGCAAAATTAATATTATTTTGCATTCATTTGCAATGTCAAACCCATTACACAGTCAAACTCACATATAGGTGGTTGAAACTCACCAACTTACAATAAGCCACATGTGTTAAACCATATCTGAAGCGAATAATGTGTACTACTTAAGTTAATAATTTCATAAACCTCACAATCTAGTCTCATATGTTGAAAGTATTTACTATTTGGGTTATGCAAGTGATCAAAAGATATATCATCAGCAAACAATGTAATGCCTTTTCAGCAGGCATGCATTTATTTCTAGGCATTGATATATATTTCACATATTTATATCACTTAGTTTGCTGCATAAATATTCCAAATGTATGTGAAAGAACTTTTGAATAAACCTACAGGAGAAAGAAAATAGATAAAGCTGTTTACCATTTTGTAATTCCACTCATAATCTTTTCTATACTTGTATATTGACTTCTGACAATTCAAGGAGGAACTGAAGTGAGAAAAAGGAAAAAAAAAACAAAAGAAATAGTTGGGAAACTGAGAAAATCATGTAAGTGTTAAGATGGAAGAAAAAAATTGCAAAGAAGTTTTACTAGAAAAATAGGAGCAAGACACACTCAAGGCTTGCAGCATGGAGGAAATTATAAGGGTCAGAGCAAAATTAATGCAATGGAGATAAAGAAAATGATACAATCAATCCAAGAGTTAGTTATTTGAAAGGATAAATAAAATTGACAGAACCCCTAGCTAACCTTATCAAACAAAGAAAAGAAAAGGCTCAAATCCATGTGATTAGGAATGAAAATGGGGAAATCACTATAAATCCAGTGCAAGTCCAAAGGATAATAAATATCTGTTTTGAAAATATTTACTCAAAAAAGATGTAAAAGATAGAAGAAGTGGGTAGGTTCCTAGACACATATGAACTTCCAAAGCTGAACAAATAGGATATAAAAGTGTTAAACAACCCTATATCAATCTATAAAATTTTTGTACATGTAATTAAAAAAAAATACTACTAACAGAGTAAAGCCGTGGTCCCGATGGCTTCACTGCTGAATTCTACAAAACTTTTAAATAAGAGTTAATGTCACTACTTCTCAAGCTCTTTCATGAAATTGAAAAGGAAGCAGTACTCCCAAATTAATTGTTTGCAGCAGCCATTACCTTGATTCCAAAAGCAGAGAAAGAACCAACCTAAAAAGAAAACTATAGGCTAATCTCTCTAATGAACATTGATGCAAAAATCCTTAAAATATTGGCAAAGAGAATACAGAGGGTTATCAAGAAAATCATACACCCTGATCAAGTTGGATTTATCCCAGGGATCTCAGGCTGGTTGATCATTCATAAGTCAATCAATGCAATACACTATATTAATAGACTCAAGGACAAAAACCATATGGTCATCTTAATAGATGCAGAAAAAGCATTTGTCAATATTCAACACCCATTCGTGATCAAAACCCTACAGAGAGTCAGAATAGATGGACTTTATCGCAAAATAGCACAAGCTATTTATGAAAAATCAACATCCAGCATCATGGTAAATGGGCAAAAACTGAAACCTTTTACACTAAGATCAAGAACAAGACAAGGATGCCCCTGTCACCACCCTTGTTCAATATAGTGCTGGAAACATTAGCCACAACAATCAGGCAATACAAAGAAACAAAAGGAATAAAGATAGACAAGGAAGAAGTTAAACTGTCATTATTCAACGATGACATGATTCTCTATATAGAGGGCCCTAAACACTCAACCAAAAGACTGCTAGCCCTAATTGTTAAATTTAGTAGCATTGCTGGATACAAGGTCAATGCCCCCAAATCAACAGCCTTTGTCTACACAAACAACAGACTCACTGAAAGAGAAACTGGGGAGTCAATTCCTTTCACAATAGCAACAAGAAACATGAAATATCTAGGAATCAGTCTAACAGTGGAGGTGAAAGACCTCTACTCTGAAAAGTACAGGACTCTGAAAAAGGAGATAGAAGAGGATATCAGAAAATGGAAAGGCATCCTTTGTTCCTGCGTAGGGAGAACAAACATCATCAAGCTAAAGAAAACAATCCAAAAATTCATCTGGAACCAAAAGAGACCTAGAATGAAAAAGCAATACTAAGCAACAAGGACATGGTAGAAGGCACTACGATCCCCTACTTAAAACTGTACTATAAAGCCACTTTGATAAAAACTGTATAGTACTGGCAAAAAAAAAAACAGATGTGAGGACCAGTAGAATAGATTAAAAGATCAAGAAACAACTCCAGATACACTAAGCCACCTTATCTTTGACAAAGGATCCAAACATCCTCAGTGGAGGAAAGACAACCTCTTTAACAAGTGGTGCTGGAAAAACTGGGCTTTAACCTGTCAAAAACTAAAGCTAGACCTATCTCTTTCACCGTGTACTAAACTAAAATCACAATGGATTTGAGACTTAGACATTAAAACAGAAATGATAAATCTGCTGTAAAACAGGTTAGGTAAAACTCTTGGAGACAGTGGCTTAGGCAGAGACTTTATGAACAAAATCTCTACAGCACAAGAACTAGCAGAAAGAATCAACAAATGGAATCTCATCCTACTAAGTATCTCTGTACAGCAAAAGAAACCACTGACACCGCTAAAAAGCCAACTGACAACACAGGTACAAATCTTTACTAGCTATTTCTCAGACATAGGACTTCTATGCCTAATATATAGAGAATTTAAATGAATCAGTTCCCCAAAATTTAAAGACCCAATTCAAAAATGGGCATCTGAAATGAACAGACACTTCTCAGAGGCAAAAGTCAAAGCAGCCAAGAAGCATATGAAGAAATGTTCAATATCACTGGTCATTCAAGAGATGGAGAGGAAAGCAACTATGAAATTTCATCTCACTCCACAAAGAATGGCTGCTATTGCAAAGTCAACCAGCAGTAAATGCTGGTGAGGCTGCAGAGAGAAAGGAACCCTTCTCCACTGTTGGTGAGACTGTAGACTTGTGTAACCATTGTGGAGATCAGTGTGGAAATTCCTCAGAAATTTAGGACTAAGGGTCTCCTTTGCCCTGTTATTCCCCTGCTAGGAGTATATCTAAAGGAATTAAAAGAATCATATTGTAAAGTCATATGTACACCCATGTTCATAGCAGCACAGTTTGTGATATCTGAATCTTGGAAAAAACCCAGATGCCCATCAGCTGGAGACTGGATAAAGAAGGTGTGTGTGTGTGTGTGTGTGTGTGTGTGTGTGTGTGTGTGGTTAAATGGAGTATTACTCTGCCATAAAGTGGCAAGTTGAGTCATTTATGTGCAAATGGATATACTGTGAGGACACACTAATAAGTGAAATAAATAGGTCACAGATATGTAAATATAATATCTTTTCTCTGGTATGAGAATCTAGATGTAAATGAATTCTAGAATATATGATAGATTTTGTGAAATAAATACTCAAAGGGAATGTGGCAGGGGAAAGTAATGAGGGGAAAGAATATGATTTGAAAAGAAAAAGAAAGCAAATGTATATAGGGGATAAGGGGTTGTGGGTGGGTAGGGATATGGATAACAATGAAAATTAACTTGTATAATATACTAGTACAAATTCCCCAGTGTTGACTGTGATTTGGAGGTTTATATAAAATCTACCATTAAAGAATTCAATTTTTAATAAAAGTAATTATTTTGAATGCATTCAGGACATGAAGATAGCTATGACAGCCCAACTGAGGACAAGAAAGGTAACTTTCTGAACTGCTTCAGCAAGTGGAAGGAGCAAAGGACTAGATATACTCCAAATAAAGGAGTTCAATTGATACATGCCAATAAGTTGTTCACAGTAGTTTTTTAGGTTGCAGATGTGTAAATTCTGTATCTTTCCTCTGGTATGAGAATCTGAAGATCTTAATGAGTTGTAGAATGCATGATAGAAATTATGAACTAGAAAATATTCAAAGGGAAAAGGTAGGAATAAGCAAGGAGAGCAAAGAAAAAAATATGATATTAAAAAACAAAAGAGCATATGTATATAGGGGTGGGGGTTGTAGAGTGGGTAGGGTAATGGGAAAAATAAGATTTAACTCGTGTCATATACTGTCAGAAATTCTCAATATTGACTGTGATCACGATGTGTATATAAAATGTACCAATAAATAATTCAATTTAAATAAAAGAAATGTGTACATGAATCATGTTTTTCTATCACATCCATATGATAAAGCTACTGTGAAAATGTGATCTTTTTGAACTCTAAAGTCACTTTAAATATACTTAAAAGATGGAACAGTAATAGATCCATGTATGAATTGCTCCCTAAAGCAGCTTGTGCTCTGGAGAAAAATAACTAGAAGAGAGAATAATTTTAAAATATCAATACTCAGAAGAAGAAGATAAAGTATGGCAGACAACACAATGGTTTGCAACAGGAGAGGTTAAAATATTAGGCCATTTCCTGACATGTAATTCATTTAAATAAGAGCCTTATGAGACTTTTTGAAACCTGGCCTTGAGTAATTGTAATATTATTGGAAACAAACTCTTAAGAAATTTAACCTAATTTTCACCATAGCTAATATATTTAGCTATAGAGTACAGCAAAATTTATCTAATAAAATTTAAGTAAAATATAATACAATTAGAAGCTTTCAAATATCAAGTACATTACATGTAGCAGACCTAGAGTACTATTATTTTAATCATATAGCTTTCAAATAATTGATATTTGAAAGATCTGCTTAAATTTTATATAAAAACTGATAACTTATGAGTCAATGTTTTCTAACGAATGACAGAATATAGTTTTAGAGTTGAGGAGATATTATCATCAGTGTATTTTAATAAAGAAATTAGTTTATATTTGAAAATACTGCATTTATTAACCTTCTAATTTATATTACTTCTAAGTATATAACATTCACAAATCATCATGCACTGTAAGCTACATCAGAAATCATAATTTATTTTTCTTATTTTAAAGATGATTCCCTTTGAAAAGTTTGGGCATTTTTAGGATGCTTCATTATTTTCAATTTTCATGAAAATTCATGGAAATTCAGCAATATATAATTATTAGTAGTCTGATAATATAAATAGTAACTGATTAAGACTACAGTTGTTTCAAGATGAAATACCCTAGTATATTAGAAAAAAAGGGGAAAAAAATCACAGTTGGAAACCTTCCCAGAAACATCACTAAATGACAAAGTAAAAACCAGCCTTCCACAGACACTTAATGAAGATATGGTTCAGGGGTTTTTCTGTTCTAGAGATCATTTTGCCCATTAAGAAAAGACAAAACCAGTGGATTTCTACAGTTAAAATCTGCAATCAAAGCACAAAGAATACAAAGTGAAAAAACTTTATTGCTCATTAAACGACTTACAGTGGTTTTCCTTTAGATTCACAAGTCAAAATTAAAGGCTGGCCTTCTTGTGGAAAAGGAGTAGATGGTATAATCTTAACAGATGGTGTATCTAGAAAAAAAGAAGTATTAGAAAAGTCATTAAACACATTTAAATGATATATCAGTAACTGAATATCAACTATATGTTTAGCATTTCTTATAAATGTATGTTTATAAGAGATTGTTTAGCTTTAATTCAACATAGTATATAATTGTAAGAAGCTACCATGCTGTTCACACAAAACTAAGGAAAATATCTGAATATTTTAGGAGCACAACTAAAATCTGAATTTAAAAGTGAAATTGCAAAAAAGTGGCTCAAATGAATATAAAGTATTTCATACAATTGTTACCTCAACTATTTATAGGTGGCTATGAATACTATTATTATGTACTGAATACATATATGCATTTGAATAACAACAATTTCATTGTTATAGGCATATCAGGGACTCACAATAAGGAGTCTACAATGAACTCAAGATCAACCTTTGTCTCAGAAGCAATATGTAGACTGTTTTTGAAAAATGCAGTCACACAGCACTGAACTCCTGCTACTTGCTCTTAAGGTACAGTTGACTTCATTTCAAATAGCTATTTATAATATTACTAAAATTTTAAAAAATTTATTTCTTAACCTACAACATAAGCATTGAGAAATTACTTTTTTCCAGCTAGTAATGGCATGTAGAACTTAAAACAAGAAGGATCACAGCAAGGGTCCCCTTGAAGGAGAAGTTGAGGCCCTGGAAGGTTTTCTTTCCTTGCTCCTTAGCTGTCATAAAGTGAACAGCCCTTCTCTGAGAACACTCGTGCTACAGCACCTTATGCAGGTACATGGAGGCCTAAAGCAACAGGAACAAACACCCAGGTACACAAAGCTAAAACTTTGAGCCAAAACAAGTATTTTCCCATTCAAAGTTCATTATCTTAGGTGCTTTTTACAGTGAGAATCCTGTTGTCAGGACTGGAATTTCCTGGAGCGCCAGTCTGCAGACCTAAGGACTATGCCCAAAACCATAATCCTTTTTCTCAGGTCATCAGAATCAGGATGGTACCAACCATCACTCTCCTGAGTCTCTGAGCTGCTGACTTGCCCTGTGTGATGTGTCAGCCTCCATGCCCATACTGTGAAAAAATCCTTACAATATATCAAGGATGGAGAGGTATTCATGAAAGGGGAAGAAACACAACTGAGATGTGTTCTATACATGTACTACCTCTCCATGATAAATGTAATCATTAGGAACTGCAAACATAAAGTTATTAAAGTCTGTATGTGTAGTTTATATGTATAGATATGCAGATCAATATCCTTTTATATATAAATATATGTATATATTTATAATAATGTTACTTAATCTGCAGTACACGGACATTTTTCAGATGAAAAGTAAAGCCAGTGAAGAAGCATATGAAAGCATGTCAATATCACAGGTCATTTGAGAGATGCAGATACAAACAACACTAAGATTCCATCTCACTCAAGAAAGAATTTCTGCTATCAAGAAATCAACCAACAACAAATGCTGGTGGAGGTACAGAAGGAAAAGAACCCTTCTCCTCCATTTTTGGTGGGAATATAGACTGGAAAAACTACTATGAAAATCAGTGTGGGGATTCTCCAAAAAGCTATGATTACAGGTCCCATTTGACACTACTATTTCCCTGCTAGATATATACATGAAAGAATTAAGACATATGAGTAACCATGTTTATAGCAGCTCAGTTTACAATAGCTAAATCTTGGGAACATCCCAAATGCCAATCAAGTGCAGACTGAATAAAGATCATGTGTTTTTTTAAATACAATGGAATATTATTCTTCCTTAAGGAATGATAAATTAGAGACATTTATACTTAATTAGATGTACCTTGAGTACACACTCATAAGTGAAATAAGACACAGATGTGTAAATACCATATTATTTCTCTACTACAAGAATCAGAAGGTGTAAATAAGGTCCAGTATATATGATAGATATTGTGAAGTAGGAAGAAAATGTTCAAAGGGAGAAGAGGAAGCAGGGGTAGGGGAAAGTAAAGAAGGGGAAAATTGATAATAAAAACAAAATATGGAAACAAACTTATGTATTAGGGGATTGAAGAATGGCAGGAGAGAGAAAGGAGAAAAATCAGAATTAAGATATGTCAGGTACAGGTATGAATTCTCAATGTTAAATGTGATCATAACATATATGTAAAATGTAACAATAAGATCAACTGAAAAAAATATTAGTTATTTCATTTAATACCTCTTACAAATGACACTACAGCATGTCTTTTATGTCTTTTAGGGGAAGGGACACGTCATCTCCATAAAGACTGAGATGTGAGATTGGAAGAGTATAAGCTAAATACAGCAAATAAAGCCTTTGTTACTGAGCAGTTTATACTTTGAGTAACTCAAATCTAATTGTGTTACAAAACTGACCAACTGCATAGAGTATATATTTTAGGTTTATCTACTTTGCAAAGGACAAGATTATTCGTGGAATATTTGTAAGCTCTCACTAGGTTTGGTTAAGGATTGCTCCTGTACCGGAGTACAGAGGTGTTATTTTTCTGGAAATTCTGCAATACATGAAATATAGGAATGCTGTATGACAAAATGAAATAGCAGATTTTCACATCCCTCAGGAAGGCAGATTATATACTTGTATGGAGTTGTGGAGTCCTGTGGGATGTCTAATGGGTCAGTCTGCTTAGAGTGACTGAGGAGATGGCAAACTAATTTTCAGGGGCTGGAATGTCTTGAAGTTGCGATGTTTTACCAACTCTTGCAGAAATGGGCCTCACGGTGAAACCAAGGAAGCTCCAAGGAGACAGTCAGATAAAAGCTACTAGTTCAGCCAACCTATCACTGTGCTTTTCTTGCCTGTCTTGCTGCCTAAAACAAGTATCTATACTCAGCAGAGCTCTATGATTTTTTTTCTTTGATCAGTCTAAGGGATTTGAGTCAGCTCCAGTCTTCACTCCATTGTGGTGAATTTCCTTCATCTCTCAATAAAGATAATCTCTGCCTCTCACATCTTCATTCCTCTAACAGTTTGCTGCCGTGAATGTGGCAGAATGTTGTTAGAAAACAAGAAGACATACTATGATCCGATTCTCATACTTCTGCCAATTTACTTTAACTAGTATACTGGAGGTGGAAATTTATTTTAGAAATGATCCTTGAAACAGGATTCAGATTTTTATTTACATTTATTTTAAGAAGTTTAATATAAACACATGACAAATCAGATGATACACTTGGCCTGTGTGTCTATCAAACTCTACAGAATATCCTAAATAAACTCTGAGTGAGCCAAAGATGGGATACATAATTCTCACATATTTGACTTTAGAATTATTCAAAATATTGATGAGATTATCTTCATAAGGGCTTGGGATTTAGCTCAAGTGGTACCACACCTACCTTGGAAGCACAAGGGCCCAAGTTCGATCCCCAATACCACCACCACCAAAAAAAAAAAAAGATTCTCTTCATAAAAATTACTCTTCCATATATAAAAGAGCAAAATCATAAGCAAATGTAGCATGCCACCCAGCCTTGGAACCTGCTGACTATGGACTAAAACTTATATGAACTGAGTGGAAATAAACCTTTCCTCCTGCACATTTGGGTGTTGATTTTTTTGTCTGAGTAATGAGAAAAGTAGCTAAGACATTAGCCAATTAATAGAACCAAGGAAAATGTACTACAAACTAGGCTTAGTGATGTGACATGTGCACTTGGAGATCTCAGAGATGTGCCACATTATATATACCAAAAAGGAACCCAGAGTCTCCAAATTTCCCTTTATATGCCCATCCTCTAGCAATCTCAGATTTGTAGACACCACTAGCATCCATGCAGCTAATGCACCACCCTCTCCTGTGCACTTGCCTTTTTCAACCAGTCACAAGGTCTCATTGATCTATACCCTAAAAAATTCAAATCCACTCTTTTATTATCACATCTTCTATATATTTTACCAAGTAGAAAATGGTCTCTTTTGTGTTAGCATTGCATGCCTCTAAATCTTACTAAACAGAACTGTTTTTTTCAAAGCATGAATCTGTTCAAATCAACTTATTGATTGAAAGCTTCTATTTTGATCTTTGCTTTTAAGATAAAAACAAAATTTTCAACTCGGTTAAATCTTACATGATCTAGATCCTTTTTTTGTTTCTTGTTTTTAACCACTGATTTCATTCTTTTAATTTCTGTAATTACATTTTTCTGTTATTTTAATGAATATGTTTCATCATGTCTTAAAACAAATTGTCAGACATGCCGGGCGTGGTGGCTCACGCCTGTGATCCCAGAACTCGGGAGGCAGAGACAGGAGGATTGCTGAATTTGAGGCTTGCCTGGGCTACATAGCGAGCTCAAGGCCAGCCTGAACTACAAAGCAAGACCCTGTCTCAAAAAAAAAAATTGTGAGACATGCTATAGTGTGAAACTGTTCTTTCTTAAATCTAAAGTATCTTTAGTTTTTAAAGAGTAGTGATCAGTTAGTCTTTTGTTTTTCACATACATTTCCTATATATTTTCTTTCTTAGTCTCATGTATTTTTATATCACTGCATATGAGTATTTTGTATGGTGTTTTATACTGTCTCTTCACAGAAAATAATTACTATATAAATGAAGATGGCATGACTTCTAATGTATCTTATCAAGTCAGCACAGCATTTTGAAAAAAAAATGTTTAGTTGCCTGCATTATACTTAAATATTTGTGTCACAGACCTCAGATTAACTTGTAACCTTAACTCACATTTACAATAATCAAATGTATATTGCAAACTGGCTTCTCATTTCAGATTTTCAAATTATTAGGTAAAAACTTTCATCACGTTTAAAATGACAATCTCTTTATTTTTAGTATTGTGTGATGCTGGGATTGACCCTAGAGCATTCACAGTGGGCTACATCTTTCATTCCCCTTTTAATTAATTAATCAATGACTGCTTTGGGACAAGGTCTCCATAAATTGCCCACATGGGACATGAACTTTTGATCTTCCTGACAGAACTTCCTAGAGTGCTAGAATTACAACTCTGTGTAGTTTCTCAATGTGAGCACCACATATGTAAACTTTTTCACTGTAGAGCTTTTGGAAGAGAAAGTACTAATTATAAAATGACATATTTAATTATTAAGCCCAAGATTTTATGTTCACAAAATGTCAGACTTGCTCTGTAAATAAGATGTGTTTACAACGTACATATAGTGACATTTTTACCTCATCAAGTACTACAATATTATATCGCCCCGGGTTGGACACCTGAATTTTTTTTTTTTTTTTTTTGCTTTTTGAGACAGGGTCTCATGTTGTAGTTCAGGCTGGCCCTGAGCTCACTATGGTGCCCAGGCAAGCCGCTGCAAACTCAGCAATCCTCCTGTCTCTGCCTCCCGAATACTGGGATTACAGGCGTGAGCCACCACGTCTGGCAACACCTGAATTTTTGTACATGTAATAGATACTTCTAGGAAAAGTAGACACTCCTATGCAAAACATTCAGCCTAGATGAATATATCTCACCATGTACACAATTAAATGAATACATGGTTTAAATGTTAAAATAGAAACAATCCACTGAATTAAAAATTAAGGAAAACTCTTGAAGTTGTTGGTATAGGCAAGCAGTTTCTGCACAAAACTCCAGCGGTACAATAAATAGTGCAAAAAATCAACACACAGGACTATGTGATATATAAACCTTTACCAGAGGAAAGGAACAACCAACAAAGTGAAGCAACAACACACAGAATGGAAATATTTTTTCCAGGTATTTTTTGGACAGAAGACAAACATCTGGAATGTATAAAGAACAACAACAACAAAAAATTGGTCTCCCTAACTAAAAGAACCAATCAACAAACTGACAACTAAAATGAAAATAGAGGGAGAAGTACAAGTGGACAATGGATACTTGAAATACTATTATTAGGATGAAATAGCCTTGGTTTGGCAAATTTTTATTTAACACCAAAGATTTCTATCATTCCAACTTGTTTTGTAGTTTTTTTTTTTTTGTTTTGTTTTGTTTTTCTGTGGTACCAGGGATTGAACTCAGGCTCTTGTGCTTCTAAGGTTGGCGTGGTACCACTTGAGCTAAATCCCTAGCCCTTGTTTGTTACTTTTATGAGTCATTCTATTTTATTCATCAAGCCATTAATCTAGCACTGGTCAATTAAAATAGTTTAGTGAAATACAAATTGTGTTCCTGAAATACCACTTTTAACAAAATAAATGTTATTATATTAACTCATCTTGGCCAATAAAAGACTTTATCATCAATATACAGATAAAAGACATTCACCTGGAAAAATTAATGGGTTTAAAAGTTTCAACTTCTAGGATTTATTCAAAGCATTTACTTAAGTGAAATCCCTATCTAAACTCTGAATTATTCATTTTGCTACATATCAAAATGGAGACACAGGAGTATCATAATACACAATAGACTATACAATAAAACATTATTAAAGTTACTTACTACAATATTGAATTTCTTACTAGGTCGTGCATGAATAGCAATGTCGTAATAATTACTATCTAACCCAAAGCTTTTGTTATATGCCTTTGTCAAGTCATCTCTTAAGAATTACAAAAGTCTTTATTCTATTTCCATATTTCTTAAATTACATGTAGAATTTTCTTTTGAGTTGTAGTTTTCAATTTCATATAAGTCATCACTTCTTGGCGTTTTGGATAAGATCATGTGTAGTATTTATTTCATACAGGTCTCCAAGGATCAGGAATATTTTGAAACCAAAAATAACTTAAACCATAAGTCTAGGCTTAGTGTGGAAATAATCCTTTGGAGTCTAGAAGCAGTAAATAAATTTAATCTTGTGGTATTTCTTCAGAAAAGAGAAAAATAGTTTAGCTTGAATACTCTGGGGATGTGTATAATCTTACATTTTTTTTTTTTTTTGAGACAGGGTCTCGCTTTGTAGTTCAGGCTAGCTCTGAGCTCACTATGTAGCCCAGGCAAGCCTCGAACTCAGCAATCCTCCTCTCTCTGCCTCCCGAGTGCTGGGATTACAGGCCTGAGCCACCACGCCCGGTACTATATAATCTTACACTTTTATCAACTTACATAATATATTTTCTCATCTAAAGATGTTTTAGATTAGGAAAATTTTCCTGAAAGATTAGGAAAAATTGGGTTGGAGATTTAGCTCAGTGGTTCCATCACCTGCCTCGCAAGCGCAAGGTCCTGAGTTCGATCCTGGTAACCACATACAATGCTGGGTGTGGAGACTCACGCCCACCAGCAATCAGTACTGCATACCACAGTGCCAGGCGTGGTGGCTCATGCCTGTAATCCCAGCACTCGGGAGGCAGAGACAGAAGGATTGCTGAGTTCGAGGCTTACCTGGGCTACATAGTGAGTTGAGAGCCAGCCTGAACTATAAAGTGAGACCCTGTCTCAAAAAACAAAACAAAACAAAACAAACAAACAAAAAAAGATTAGGAAAAATGAATTTGGATTAGTTATTTCTATGTTTTTCTTTGTCCTATATGTTAAACTTTTACTTGACTTAAGACATTTTAAGATTATGAAAATTCATAATGATAAAAAAGATTGAAAGTCAATACTATTAGCATTGCATCGCTCAATATATATGCATTTATACTATGTAAGCACATATGAAATTATTAATAGTTAGGTTTAAATAATTTTGCAATATAGAATATTTAAATATTCTGAAATACTTTGCATACTAAAATAGATTTTTTTCTTTTGTTTCTTTTCTTTTTTTTTTTTTTTTTTTTTTTTTTGTGGTACCAGGGATGGAACTCTGGCCCTAATGCTTCCAAAGTAGGTGCAGTACCACTTGAGCTAAGTCCCTGGCCCTTAAAATAGATAATTTAATAGTTATTACATGTACTTAAAGTTTAAGAATTTAATCCCTTAAATCACATTTCTGAATTTGCTAAATTTAAGAACTGTTTATTGAGGCAGGTATGGTGGGTCACGCCTGTAATCCCAGCCCTAGGGAGGCAGAGGCAGGAGGATTGCTGAGTTTGAGGCTTGCCTGTGCTACATAGTGAGCTCCAGGGCCAGCCTGAGCTACAAAGTGAGACGGTCAAAAAAAAAAAAAAAAGAAAACTGTTTATTGAATGTATGAATAAATGTCTAAGCTACTCTCTTTCTCAAAATAAAAAGAAAATAGAAAAGTTTCCAGAAATAAATATTATATTTATTCATTCTCAAATATTTCAATATTTACTAACAAAATATATAAGTAAAATAAAAAAATGTAACAATTATTTTTAAAATCTGTCATAAAATTTTTAAATATAAAAATATTTTCCCAAGTAGTTTTCTTTTTATTTTATATAAAAATATCTGCAGATCATTTAGGAAGAAAAAAATACGATGGTGAGAGAGATTAATGAACAAAAGATTTTTAAACAAAAATGTTAAACTATTTAGGAAATAAGGACAATTTATGTTTCATTTGATTTTGTGTTAGAATCAAAGTAACACTATTAATCTAATGAGACAGATTTTCTATATTTTAATGAAATGATTTAGAAAAAGAAAGATGAGTGATGAAGCAATATTAAGTCCCTAGTTGACGATCTTAAAAGCATGGCTTTCAAAGCACTGAGTGGTTGTGCTTTAAAGATGTCTTTTCATGAAGAAGCAATATCGTCAAAGTGCCTATACTCCACAACTACTATATAAATTCAGTGTTATTCTGATTGAAATCCCAACAGCATATTTCACAGAGCTAGAGAAAATAATCCAAAAATTTGTCTGGAGCCACATGAGACCTAAATAGCAAAAGCAATTCTAGGAAACAAGGACATGCCAGGGGGTATCACGATCCCCACTGTGAAACTATACTACAAAGTCACTGTGATAAGAATTGCATGATACTGGCAAAATAACAGACCCAAGATTAGAAGATACAGAAACAACTCCAGATATAGTAAACTACCTCATCTTTGACAAATGAGCCAAATATCCTCAGAGGAGGAAAGACAGCCTCTTTAACAAATGATGCTGGAAAAACTGGGCTTTCACCTGCCAAAGACTAATGCTAGAACTATCTCTTTCCCTGTGTACTAAAATTATAGTGGATTAGAGACCTAAATATTAAAACAGAAACAATAAACCTGCTGGAAAACAGGTTAGGTAGAACTCTTGTAGACAGTGGCATTAGGGAAGACTTTATGAACAAAACTTCTGTTGCATAAGAACTAGCAGAAGGTATCAACATTGATTAAATAATTCCTGAATGAATATATAAGGGTCTCCTATAATTTTTACCAACTAGGAGCGACATTAGTGTGCTGTAAATAAAATCCACTTTTCAGAGCGACATTCTAAAATTACAAACACTGATCAAATAATTGTCAAGTACTGCTCATTAGTGTAAAATGCTCAAAAGTTTGCATACTGCTCAAAAGTTTTCTTTTATACTATGTTTTACATCCTCTATGGTTATTTGAAGCCAATTTGTTCTGCATTTGATTGAAGTAGAACTGAACTCAAGATTTGCTTTTGTTGAATGTGATCTCCGTATTTTAAATCTGATACGTTGTTTTCATCCTCTCCTTTTTCCTATTCCTCTTTTCCCCTGATATATCCCTCTCATATCTTTTTTCTTTTAAATCTTTTAAAGCATACGCTCCTCTTTCACTGTAATATATTTTCTGCCTCTGTTTCTTGTTTCTATCCACAATAGCAAAGCTATAGTTCCACAGGATTTTTTTTTTTTGGGGGGGGGGGTACCGGGGATTGAACTCAGGCCCTTGTGCGTCCAAGGTTGGCTCAGTACTACTTGACCTAAATCCCCTGCCCTTCACAGGAAATTTTTGTGAAGGGAAATTTGGAAATGTTTTGAGTATACAGTGCCCACCCCCCAAAAAAAAAATTGCAGGGATTATGTCCCCGGAGTACCTGCAAATTATGAAAAGCTGTTTATTTCAGATATTTTCCGGAAAAAATGCCTATTTTTATATTTTAAACATGATATGTTTCCATAACTATGTACTTTAATTTAGTAAAACACTATTACTAGTGCCTTAGAAACTACAGATTTGACGGCATCTTAGGGAGTTTAGGGCTTTAAGAAGAACAAAACTGAAAACACTCAGTATAGACATGATACAGCAACTCATTAAGATGAGGAACGAATGCTGGTGAATCTGATTACAGGGCAGCCAGCCAATCAGCAGCGAGAAAATTGAATAATGCTCTTGCATTGGCTGCACGCAGTTAGCCAACTGGGGTGGGGCGGCTGCAGAGGGAAACTGTGTTTTCCCAGTAGGTTTCTGTCAAAAAAAAATTTTTTTTTTTTTTTTTTTGAGACAGGGTCTCACTTTGTAGTTCAAGCTGGCCCTGAGCTCACTATGTAGCCCAGGCAAGCCTCGAACTCAGCAATCCTCC
>PVIC010039895.1:0-16926 GCA_004025085.1 Thryonomys swinderianus | reverse complement strand
CAATTCATAACAATGTATTCAATCCAAGGCTGGAATAACCAAATTTTTTTTCACTGTGCCTCAAAGTACAAATCAAAATTTTTAGAGATGAGTGCGCAACACTTTTATTTTTTATTTATTTATTTATTTTTTTTTTGAGATAGGGTCTCGCCTTGTAGTTCAGGCTGGCTCTGAGCTCACTATGTAGTCCAGGCAAGCCTTGAACTCAGAAATCCTCTTGTCTCTGCCTCCCGATTGCTGGGATTACAGGTGTGAGCCACCATGCCCGGCACAACACTTTTATTTTTAATAGCATCATTAACTGCTTCTTTTATTGACTATAGATTTAGAAGTTACAATTAACCAAATCTTACACTTCCAAGAGCATTTTTTTTTACAACACATGATTCTTTTATTTTCAAAGAAGAAGTTAAGTGCTATTGGCCTGCTTAAAAGATTTAGAGGGCCAGAGATTTAGCTCAGTGGTTCCGGCACCCTCACAAACACAAGGCCCTGAGTTTGATCCCAGTAACCACATACAACAATACTGGGCATGGTGGCTCATGGACAGGAGGACTGCTGAGTTTGAGGCTTGGCTGGGCTACATAGTGAGCTCAGGGCCAGCCTGAGCTGCAAAGCAAGACTCTGTCTCAAAAAAAAATTAGATTAAATTGACTGAAATTGTAGAACATTTAATTTTTTTTAAATTTACTTTCTTTGTCACCTCGTTACATTTCTAACTTTGCAAAAAAATAAAACTTTGTAATTTTTGTCCTTGTTCTCATTGCTGTATGTTCATCCTTTCTTATCAAAACATTTGATTATATTAATACTAGATGTAGGGTCTTTTCATTGAGTGATAATAAAAATTAAAAGCTAGGGCAAGAATTATGAAGATGCAGACAATGGTTTCTTGAAAAGGGAAAGAAATTGAAAGAGATACTTGAGCTTGAGCAGAAGAAGCGAGAAGAAACAACACCTGCTAGGAGAGAGAGAGAGAGAGAGAGAAAAAAAGGTGGTCTGTTCACAAAAAAAGTGACAGCTTTTCACTCATTGGTCTTCCACAGTATTTCATGCAGCAAAACACCATGACCCTGACAAACGAACATTTGCATTTTCCAGCAAGCTGTTACATTCCTGCCATTGCCACATCCATCTTGTGTATATATTCTGGCTTTGTAGCTATAAGAGAACACATGGGTGACAGTCAAAGGAAACACATATCATGCTTCTGTTTGGGAGGTGTAGGGGTAGCAAAAAATAAGCATTTTTAAAAAAACAGGTTCTGAGATAAGGCCCCAGTGCACTTGCCTTTTGTGTTCACAGTAGTCCCTGGCTAGCTCAGTATCAGACAAGAAATACACAGTTTTCAGGACAACCGCACCTTGTCCTAACTACAATGATCCTCTGTGTGACTGTGGTTATGCACTAACTTCTTACTTTCAAGTATTTTAAATTCAGACAAAAGACTTAACTTAGGCTTTTGGGAATAGTCTGTCTGTTCAGTGGAATTTTGTTTCCCCCTTGTCTGTTTTTTACTGTTTCATCTCATTCTCCTTTAAAGTACTAGGTGTCAGTATAGTTTTGGTTTATTTATCTCCATCCATCTTTTTCTACTTTCCTTTTCAAATGTGAAGCAAGAGGCATCAGCATCAGAGGAACAGTCATCATGTACCAGATCAATACCACCCACCCCGGTCACATGCCAGTCTCTTCTTGGTGGTACAGCAGCAGCACCTCATTTTCAGAATGATTCAGAGTTAGCATGGAAAAAGTAAAAATGCACACAAGGTCTGGGATGAGAAAGTTTGTATTGAATCCGTCTTTAGTTTCTTGTTAACTGTAATGGGAAACAAGAAATTTGCTTCCAATTTTGTGAGATAGAAGATAATAATACAGCCATACCTACTTAATGGGACAAGGGCCAGGATCAGATAACATTATGATTCTAAAGTGCCTGAAACCTGGTAACTTACTCATAGGAGAAATCTGTAAATTAAAGCCTTATCTTTAGCATGATCACTAGACATTGACTAATTCATCCATCTATCCCCAGATAATGAAGTTACCGGGTGGAAGAGGACAACACCTCAGTGCCCAACAGAACAGAGGGAGGACTTGGCTGAAGATACCACAATAGAAAACAGTGAAAAGAGAAATGAATGATGTCACTCAAGTCAATGGATTCTGATTAAACATAAATTATTCAGACCACTGGACTTCTCAGGAAAGTGAACCAGTAATAGTCATTGTTTTAATATTTACTTTAATGGTATAACATCAATTAAAACACAAGGAATTGTAATTGTTATACTACCTCTGTTAGTTGTATCTAATGCATCATACCAGGACGTAAAATTTACAAAGACAGATTCAAATTGATAGAGATGAGGACTACCTCTGCTGAAAGCATATTTAAAAATTTCAAAAAGTTGGGCCAGAGACATAGTTCAGTGGTTCTGGCCCCTGCCTCGCAAGCACAAGGTACTGAGTTCGATCCCCGGAAACCACATACACTGCTGGGCATGGTGAATCATACCCACCAGCAATCAACACCACATACCACAGTGCTGGGCGTTGTGGCTCATGCCTGTAATCCCAGCACTCGGGAGGCAGAGACAGAAGGATTACTGAGTTCCAGGTTTGCCTGGGCTACATAGCTCAGAGCCAGCCTGAACTACAAAGCCAGACCGTCTCAAAAAGAAAAAAAAATCAAAAATTTCATACAATTTAATAGAAAGAATGAGGGCCTCACAGGGGAGGATTATACTTTAGAATGCTACAGAATTGGGTCCCTCAACAACATACCATTTTGAGAGACATTCAGGGTCTCAGATAAAGGTATTCCATTGTTGTCCATTGCTAAACATCTACTGTATTTTTTAACTCATCTTTTGTGGTAAATTTTCACCACAGTGAGGAAATATTTGGGAACAATGCAAACCTTTGTCAGCAGTACTGATCTACAGTCCGCCTTTGATTCTATAGACAGGAATCACCATAGGCGAAGCTATGTGATCTCAGCACAGATCTCAAGATATGAAGCTTCCTTCAAAGTCCAAAGCACAAAACCACTGTGAGAATCAGAGCAGGTAGCATTGGACCTGCAACATTAAATTCCAATTGAGGTACAAAAGAGGGACTGGTGTCCTACCTCTATTTCTTTCTAAATAACTTCAAAATAATTTGATGTAGCTTTCAAGTAGTCCATGTGTGAATATTCTCCTGCCACAGGAAATAAGAAAGCATCTACTTCTAAGCTGATTACATTGAGTTCTTAAATCTTACTGGCTAAATACTATCAGTGTAATATATCTTGTCCCAAAGCCAAAATTATTTTAGACAGGTGCAGTTAGAAAACATTGATGAAGTTCACCCAACTGGATTATGAATTTAGTGATCTGGGCCAGGAGGGGTAAAATTTGTATTTAGCAATCCAAAAGAATCCATAAACTCAAATTAATAATACCTATTTTATTGAATAAAAGGTTTATAGTACACACCCTATATTGGGCTGCTCAAGACTCATTCCATTAAGAAGCCTACATTCTAAGGTAAAATGCCAGGATTATATAAATTCTCTTAGTCATATTATATTGTAGAAACCAGGCCAGAAAAAAAGTTAAATTCTTGAACACTTGATTTGATCAGATAGTAAGTAGCAATGAATTATTTAGTTTTTTGACATATAAAATTTTAACATGTATGCATAAAAGCATGGATTTTATCCTTTATCTTAGTAGTTTTCTGTTTCTTATTTCTTTTTATGCTTTTAAAATTATTTTGACAAATGCATAATATTTTGTGTCTCTGTGCAACAGTAACTTGTATGTTGAGATACTCCATTATTTCAAAACTACTAAGAAGGCTATAATATAATTCTTATACATCGTGTGTGTGTGTGTGTGTGTGTGTGTGTGTGTGTGTGTGTGTGGTAGGAAAATCTAGCAGTGTGGTAAGCTTGTGATGGCTCCACCAACCATACCCATAAAAATGGTCAAGGAATATAGAACAGGTGGCATAAAGATAGAGAAGTCTTTTTGATTGAAATCCTCAAATATTTGAAAGCCTATTGGAAGTAAGGAGAAGCAGACTTATTTTCAGAGATCAGAATTTGGATTAATGAGTAAAAGTAATTGAGAGGCAGATTATATATATATTTTTTGAGGGGACATTTAATATGATATGGAATAGAGCCCTAAGTAAGCATTAGAGAAAAAGTAATTAAGTGAGTGTTTATTGATGACATTGTAGAAAATTCATTAATTGTGAAAGAAGGAAAATGACATTATACCTATTTTTAACTATAAGACTAAATAGTACTGTGTCTTAGTTATTCTTGGTAATATAATAAGCCCTATACAAATATCTGCTATTAATTTTCATATCATAAGCACTAATGAGTGTATGTCACTTTTTTGAGAGACAGACTCCCAGAGCTCTCATTCTTGCTCCTGTGCATACTCCCTATGAAGGGACTGGATGGTCTGGCCATGCAAGCCCTTAATAGTGCCTGAGCAGGGCTAGAGATTTAGCTCAGTGGTTCCAGCACCTGCCTCACAAGTGCAAAGTCCTGAGTTTGATCCCCAGTAACCACATACAATGCTGGGTGTGGGGACTCACACCCACCAGCAATCAATACCACATACCACAGTGCCGGGTGTGGTGGCTCACGCCTGTCATCCCAGCACTCGGGAGGCAGAGACAGGAGGATTGCTGAGTTTGAGGCTTGCCTGGGCTACATAGTAAGCTCAGTGCCAGCCTGAACTACAAAGCAAGACCCTGTCTCAAAAAAAAAAAAAAAAATTGTGCCTGAGCAGCTGAGAAAAGAACTCCTCTAGTCACCAGAAGGAAAACAATGCAGAAGTTAGAGGTTTTATATACTTTGAATAGTAGTTTTCTATACTGAGAGAACTAAAATATTCTTTTCCAAAATTAATCAAAAAGTTTGAGGAACAATGTATTTTTACCTAGTAATTTTAATTTTTATTTATTTTTCTTTTTTGAGACAGGGTCTCGCTTTGTAGTTCAGGCTGGCTCTGACCTCACTATGTAACCCAAGCAAACCTCGAACTCAGCAATCCTCCTGTCTCTGCCTCCTGAGTGCTGGGGTTACAGGCGTGAGCCACCACGCCAGGCACTGTGGTATGTGGTATTGATGGCTGGTGGGCGTTGAGTATCCACGCCCAGCATTGTATGTGGTTACCAGGGATCAAACTCAGGACCTTGCGCTTGTGAGGCAGGCTCCGGAACCACTGAGCTAACCCTCCAGCCCTTTACCTAGTAATTTTGTTGATATTTCCTTTAACAAAAATAATGCCAATGTACAAACCCAACAACTATTTTAAGTGAAACAGCTCACACCATTGGCTATTTTTATTCACTTCCAAGGGCTACTGACCTAACAAAAGTGTCCATGTTCTTAAATGGTTTGTGATTCTTTACCATTAAGTCTAAACTCTATGCTTATGACATCATACTCCCTTTCTATTTATACTCTCTCTGGAAAACTCCTGTGTTTTTTTTTTTTTAATAATTAAATGCTTGACTGTCAGTGGGGCATTACTGGGAGTTGATGAAAACTTTAGTAGCTGGGATTATTTGAAGGAAATTAGTTTACTAAGAGTAGGCACTTAAAGGAGATGTTAGTACCACAACCCTCTTCTTTCATTTCTCACTGGCCACATAGAAATGAGTAGACATTCTCAACCACACACTCCCATAATACTATATCATGAAAACACAAGCTTGAAGCAATGAGATCAAGGAACAATGAGCTAAAACTTCTGAAATAATGGCCTGGAATACACTCTGTCTCCTTTTAGGTTGAATATTTCAGAACTTATACAACAGCAATGGAAAGTTGAAATTCTATGCTCTGTTATTATGTTCTGTCTCCTGAAGTAGGGAACATTAAGTGGTATATATTATCACTTAACTTTTCTGATTTGTGAGAGTAATCAGAATTTTGAACATGAAATTGTCTTATTTTTTGTCAAAAAACAAATCTAAAGTTAGTATAAGGAAGTTTTAAAAATCTGAGTAGAGATTAATAAAATTAAGGTTACAAAAACAACAAAGAATCAATGAGTTAGAGGTAAAAGAACAAAGAATGTGAAAGAATAAACAAAATGGACAAATAATAAGTTAATCTTACCAACAAAAGGAAAGAAATAATGCAAATCAATAGTTATCAGTAAAAATGGTGAAATCACCAAGGACATCAATAAAATCCAGAAGGTTATTAGCAATTATTTTGAAAACCTTTGATTGATTCCTAGATAGATATCAATTATTAAAACTGAACAAAGAAAACATCAAATCGCTGAATAGTCCAATAATAGACAACAAAATTTAAGCAGTGATAAAAATCTCACTAAGAAAAACACAGGCCAGATGGATTTACTGCTGGATTCTATACAAGAACTTCAGAGAACATCTAATGGCAATTTTTTTCAAACCCTTTATGAAATTCTAAGGAGAGGAGTACTTCCTGAGTCATTCCCAGAAGCTAACTTTACTCTGATTCCAAAACTAGAAAAAGACCCAAGAAAAAGAGGAAAATTGAAATGTGCTGTGTACACTCACCAGTTCTCTGCAATGAATATCATCATTATATCTTCCAAATATATACAATTACAATTTTTTTAAAAGTCAACAAAGCACTACAGGCCAACTTCAAGGAACACAGATGAAAAAATTCTCTATAAGACACCTCCAAACATAAAGCAACAAATTACCAAAAGTACCCATATAATGACCAAATAGTCTCAATTCCAGGGATGTGAGGATAGTTCAACATATACAGTCCACTGAATGTAATATATTACATCAAGAGGAGCAATGAAACAATCAAATTATCTCAATAGGTGAAGAAAAAGACTTTGACAAAAATCCTACATCTTTCACAACTAAAAACAGTGAAGAAATAAGGCATAGAAGAACCTGATCTCAGTCTGATAAAAACTATTTATGAAAAACCTACTGTGAACGTCATTAAATGAGGGGAAATTGAGAACATTCATCTAAAATCAGAAACAATTAAAGCATGTCTATTATCAACATTCTTGTTATAAATAGTACTTAAAACATAAGTCAGAACAAACAGCTAAGAAAAGAAATGAAAAGGATATGTGTAAGAAATTAAGAAGTCAAATTTATGTTTATGTGCAGGGCACATGTATCTCTACAAAGAATACCAAAAAAATTCCAGCAGAAAACTCCCAGAATTTGTAAGCAAATTCAGAAATGCAGCAATGTACAAAATCAAAACACAAAAATCAATAGTGTGTCAGTACACCAATAATGAAGTCACAAGAAGGAAATTAGATGAAAAGTACTGTTCACAGTAGGTAGCATCAAGAAAATTAAACACTTAGGAATAACCTAACAGAAAGACATCCTCTGTTCCTATCTAAGCAGTACAACTATTGTTGAAATGTCCATACTTCCAAAACTAATGCACAAATTTAATGCAGTCTCAGTGAAATACCAATAGCACTCCTCAAAGAACTAAATAAAATAATCTAAAACTGATATGGAATCAGAAGTGGCACAGAATAGCAAAAGCAACCCGTCTAACAAGAGCAAACCCCAAATCATAACAGTTCCAGACTTTAATTACATTAAAAGGCTATAGTAATCAAAATAGCATGGTACTGGGCCAGAAATAGATGTGTGGATGTATGGAAAGAATAGCAGATATAAATGCTGGGGAGGCTATTGAGAGGAAGGAATCCTTCTCCACTGTTGGTGAAAATGTAGACTGGTAAAACCACTATGGAGATCAGTGTGGAGAATCCTCAAAAACCTTGGATTAGAGAGAGATTCAATTTAACCCTGATATTTCCTGTATATACATGAAGAATTAAAAGGTTCAAATCACAGTGACACACATGCACCCATGTTCATACCAGCTCCGTTTATAAAAAATGAGAATTAAATTGTGTCATATACTGGTACAAATTCCCAATATTGTGTGTGATCATGATGTGTATGTATAATGTACAAATAAAGGTTCAAATTTAAAAAAAGAATAGAGGATGTAGCTCAAATACATTGAGCTATCTTTGAAAAAGGTATCTAACAACACATAGTATCTTTAACAAGTGATCCTAGAAAAAATGACTATATACATGCAGAATAGTGAATGGGGACACATATCTCAGTGCAATAAACTAAAATAAAATGGATAAAAAAACCACCTATTAAGACTAAAACAATCAGACTAAAAGACTAAAAAAAACCACCTATTAAGACTAAAACAATCCTAAAATAGATGAACTCTTAGGTGTCAGCAAAGACTTCTTAATCAGAACTTAATCAGAACTGCACAAGAAATAATGTGAAGAATCAATAAATTGGATCCTATCAAATTAAAGTCTATGCACATAGTAAAGAGATAACCCCCCCAAATTTTCCTTCTGTCCCTTGCACAAAGTCCTAATATCTAGAATATGTAAAGAACTAAAAATAATTATATCCTCCCAAATCAGAGAATGGGAAATGAAAAGACACTTCTCAGAGGAAATACAAATAACCACTAAATACATGAAGGATTGTTCACCATCCTTGGCTTTTAAAGAAATGCAAAACAACACTAAAATTTCACCTTGCTCTAAAAAAATGACTATCATCAAGAAATCAAATAATAACAAATATTGCCAAGGCTGCAGAGAATAAGGGTTGCTTCTCCATTGATGGGGAAATGTAAACTATTACAACCATTATGGAGATCAATATGGAGAGTCCTCAGAAGAGTAAAAATAAACACGCCATTTGACTCAGCTATTCCTCTTCTAGATATCTCCCTAAAGTGTTAAAGACATTATATTACAGTGATAATACCCTGTTTATAGTAGCACAATTTACAATAGCCAAATCTTAGAATATATCCATCAAGGATAAATATATAAAGACAATTTATGTCCACGGACGATAAATGTATAAAGACAATTTTTGTTTATACACAATAGAATACTACTTTGTCTGAGATTTATATAATATTAACATTTAAAAGAGTACTCCTTGTATTTCTCCTTCACATCAAATTAAAATATTAAAAACCCCAAGGCAGACAATAAAATTTAATCCTGAGCCTGTAACCATTTTGAAAATATACTTTGTCTAGTGTAAAAGTCCTCTGAATGCTTTAACAATGATCAAATGACACTTTACAACCAAATTGGCAGTACTTTCTGTGGTTCATCTTGTTAGTGTTCTCTTGAAGGGCATCATGACCTATGTTGCTTCAAGTGTCCAAAAAGCATCAATTTTCTACCTTGATTTTCTCTGATTATTGACAATTTTCTCTGCTAGCGTTCGCTGGGAAGATGAGACCAAACTCAGTGTGATTGGCTGGGTTGGCAAAGTAAGATCATTTCAGTCAACCAGTATGCACCTTGTTAGTATCACTCCCCATCATAATTCATAAACAATTATCTTGCAAGATACAAAAGAATTTTTATTATAAGCCAGAAATTAGTTTTTGTTTATTCTCACCTATGTCAAGATTTGTAGTAGATCATTTGATAAGTTTCTAATATTCTTTTGCATCTTTTCCCCTGTGGAAGTGACTTTTTATTTCATCAACCAACATAGCACATTTTTTAAATATTTAAATCTGTTTGGGTTATAAATTACTTATTCATACAAAATGAGCATCCATAAAAATGTTGGAAAGAATATTTCAAAGATGTAGGCATCAAATTTATTTTATAATATAATTAGTTATTTATCATTAAAATAAAAGGCTATATTTATAATCTGGCGTAGTTGGTAGGAAATACTGTCATTTGATAATGGCAGTGAGTCTTCATGTCATTATAAATTTTTTGACTTTGGTGAGAACCTTTGGTCTGAAAATATTACTGAGTTTTGGAAAATGGCCAAGAGCATATTTTAAACTCATGGGAAATATAACATCTAAAAACAGATAACAAAGCTTAATGTAGACTAATGCCTGACTATATAGTCAAAGGGGTAAACTATGTTTGAAATAAAATGCCATTATTCACGAAAGGGTTGCATAAGTAGGCTTGGAGTACAGGCAGAGAGATAGCATTATATAAGTTATTAAAAGCCACTGAATTTTCTTCTGACAATTAATACCAACTTCATTATGCTATAGAAAACAAAGACTGAAAAATGGCACATTCTTTAGTGTTACCACTATCAATTATTTTTCTTAAGAAAGATAATTGCAAATCAGCAAATCTGTAGTTAATTCCAAAATTATCTGTATGGTATGTCTTGCTTTTGCTTGTTTTGATGGTATCTAAAATGGTTCTAGGAGTTGTAATTATTTTAAAGGGAATGAAATACACAGTAAGATATGTAGAATAAAATAGTCTTCAAGGAATTTTCTTATTTTCTGATTATATTGTAAAACCTTTATGAAAAACTTTTGTTTTGTTTTGTTTTGTTTCGTTTCATTTTTTTGAGACAGGGTCTCGCTTTGTAGTTCAAGCTGGCCCTGAGCTCACGGTGTAGCCCAGGCAAGCCTCAAATTCAGCAATCCTCATGCCTCTGCCTCCCAAGTGAGATTACAGGCGTGAGCCACCATGCCCTGCAAAATTAAATTTTGAGTGTTTTTTTTTATTTTTTACTTTTTTTTGCTGTTGTTGCAGTGTGGGGGATTGAACTCAGGACCTTGTCCTTGCAAGGCAGGTGGTGTCGCCACTGAACTAAATCCCTAGCAAAAACTTTTTGCTCTATATTACATTGAAAGTTTAAATAAACAATTAGAATATTCTATTTTTACTATGATGGCTGTCTATATTTTGTAAGATTTCATTTTCAGGGCCGGAGGGTTAGCTCAGTGGTTCTGGCGCCTGCCTCGCAAGCTCAAGGATCTGAGTTCGTTCCCTGGTAACCACATATAATGCTGGGTGTGGAGACACGCCCACCAACAATCAACACCGCATACCACAATGCCGGACGTGGTGGCTCACGCCTGTAATCCCAGCACTCGGGAGGCAGAGACAGGAGGATTGCTGAGTTCGCGGTGGCTTGCCTGGGCACCATAGCGAGCTCAGGGCCAGCCTGAACTACAAAGTGAGACCCTGTCTCCACAAAGCAAAAAAAAAAAAAAGATTTAATTTTCAATCTGAGGTATATACAAAATGATGTGATTATATTTGTGAGTGTTGTTTTAATATTATAATTTATAAGATTAAGCACCTTACAAAATAAAATGTCAGTAATTGACTTATTTTGGAAGCAGTATTTCATAGATAGGAAATATAATTATAGTAACATATTTTGAGAATGTCTCAAGCAACACTACTTGAAAAATAAACATTAGCTGCTTCTTGACATTAACACATGGGCTGAATGGTTTTTGAAGAGTTAATAAAAAGTAGTGACAAATGACAGTGACAAGTGAGTTGATTGAAAGGGTCCCTCGTGTGTCACTGAAACTAATGTTAGGCCCAGTTTAAGGTCTTTTCATAGCTTTGTTCATGACTGGAAAAAAAAGACAAGACAATGTGTTAATTAAATCCCTGGGGACATCAAATCCAAATGTCAATTTATGAAAAGTAGCAGACCAAAGCACTTACTTCAAATATGGCTCAGCAATTGAATTTTAGTCAAAGGGTCATGGTAAAATCTTTTAAAGTGTATATATCAAAGGTATTATTTTCTAAAGTATAAAGAAAATTGGACAAAGGTGATTTTTATTTAAATTTCCTCAGTTTTCATCTATGTTTTTATGCATCTGTACAGATGAATGTGCTGATGACACAAGGCAAACAGAAAAACAGCAGGCAAATAATTAAACACAAATTTATGCTGTAAAGCTAATGTGTCCTGAACCATTTTCCTTCCTCCCAGTTAAATATCTTGAACTCTCATTGCAATGTCAGCATCGCTCCACTCCTCCTAGAACAATCCTGTACCTCGTGGAGCTACAGAAACAGTCCCACAACTCATGGGCCTGGAACCACTCCAACCAAGACTAGAGCAGGACCAACAGCCCAGACCCAGTCCGCTGCTCATCTGGGGGCAGCCCTGCATTTCACCTCAAAACTGAGTTTCTATGCTCTCACTCTAACTCAAAGCCACCACTCTCCTCTGCTTATTTTAGTTCCATCTGTAAAATATGGCTGATTTTCCAGTTGCTATGGGATGAGCTTTTATTTCTGTTTACCTTGTCATCCATTTTCACACAACTCCAAAAACTAGAAATTTTTTTTTCAGAGTTCTAGTCTTGCTTCATACTGGCAGACTCCTTCTGACACTGCTGATTTGGCTACTCACCTGTTTCTTTAAAATATAAATACATTTAGCTTCTCCAATATCCCATTTCTTTGTATTTTATTTCATTATTTGTTGTACTGTTTTATTACCCAATCTTTCTAACAGCAGCAGTTTCCTGCCACCAATGATGAGTAATAGAAATACATACATAGAAGTAACTAACAAACAAAATTACAAAGAAATAAAATGCTTCCATAATTTTAATATAAAGATAGCAATGTGAATTTATTTCACAATTATCATTGACAGTACATATGCATTTAAAATGGAATATCTCACATTAAAGAGAAGCTATTCTAAATGAATAGCATATTTATTTGCTATTAGGCCAATCTCATTTGCTAATTTCATTAAGGAAATAAATTCATTGCTTTTTATTATTTTAATCTGAGTTGAATCTCCAATATACTAATTTTCCTATTTGAAGCAATTTTCCATTACATTCAGGTTGGTTTCTTTTTGGGAGAGTTAGTAGTAATTGGAATTTTGTACTCAGTAAAATGCTAGATACCAATGTTATTTTTAAAGTGATAATCTGTGTTTATTGCAATATGATGCAGAGGTAATGTCACATCAATCTCTAATTGTTGCTCCATTTTATGTCCTGACACCTGTCACATTATTCTCATATTTCAGTCATGCATGCCTGAGAGGAACATTTTTGGCTCTGGCCACAAAGTATCTAAGAAAGCTTTAGTCCTCTTCAATACAGCTCTTGGCATCTTTTGGTCTTGACCAAATACTTCACATGACCAAGTCTTTCTTTCCAGACACATAGCTTCATTCTTGAACATTTGTTGACTCAGTATCTAAAGAAATCTTGATCTCCAAAATCCCACTTTCTGAATTGTATACACAGTAGCGTAAGAGAATTAATCAAGATTGACCTGGCAGACATTTTCCCTGTTGCAAAGGGTTGTCTATTTCTCTGTCCTTACTCCTAAGTCTTAACAACAGGATAAATGCAAGTCACAATGGAGAAGCCTAAGCCAAACAAAATATTTCATGACAATAGTCTCTACCAGGAGTCCCCAACAGGTAAGCTACAGACTAGTGCTGGTCCATGACCTGTTACAAAGCACACTGAGTACCAGAAGGTGACCCAATAAAGCTTTGTCTGTGTTTACAACTCTCCCCAGCCACTTGTTATTGCCTGAGCTCTGCTACCTTGCAGATCAGCAACAGTGTTAGATTATCATAGGACCAGAAAACCAACTGTCAATTCCACATTCTGGGCATCGAGGTTGAAGGCTTCATATGAAAGTCTGCTGCCTGATCATCTCAGGTGGAGTTGAGGTGGTGATGCTGGTGCTGGGGAACAGCAAAAATACATATTCACATTATCAGAGAGGTTTGATGGCACAGGACCATAATCAATCAATGCATTATGGACTCCTATCAAAACCCTATCAGTGAGAGGCAGTAAAGCTGGAACAGGTAACATTTCATAGTCACAAGTAAATTGACGTACTTCAATTTTCTAGCTATATCTGGAGGCTAGCTGTACGTCAGAGTCCAACGTTAACTTTCGCCTGTGAATGGTTTCCCCATTATTTTATGGAGGACTTCCCTCCTGTCCTCTTTCCTGCCAGGCACACTTGCCTCAGTCACGTTTTGGGGAAGCCTTTCAGCAAACTATAGCCAAAGTGAGTACAAAACAAATGTCACAGGAGAGCGTCTTCAAAAAGGTGAAAAGACCTAATGATGAGATGGAGAAGACTCTGATATTTCCAACAGGGGAAAAAAGTGCATTTCAAAGAAAATATCTGGTTTTACTTACATTACAGATTCACTACATCGGGTGATTTATATTCTCCAAGTCGGCTTTGTATAATATGTGCCAACTGGTTATCCAATAAAACCATGAAGCCTTTAAAACAGCAGTACCATATGTGACCATGCACCCTGCAGTAAAAGATAAGATTATTCAGAATTGTTCAAAAGAAAGTGTGAATGTGAAGAACAGAATTACCAAAGGCTACAACTTCATCAAATGTCTCTGCACTAAGAACATCATTTTTAGTGGCTAACTACATTTCTAGAGTTCAGAAGCCCCCTAATGCTGTTAAAGAGTTGATTCTACCTGCTACTAAGGAAATTCATTGTAACTCAGCAGAAGCTATAGTTCAAAGGTTGCATGTTTTCCTCTTTTGGCTGTAATCTAACTATGTGAGTTGATATAATAGCAGAGGATACAGAGGTGTCATGGGGTAATTAATGTGTCACTATGGTACGCAGCCTAAGTTTACCAATGCCAGCCACAAGATAACATTGCTTAATTTATGCAATATATTTTTCAGGAGGATGGACATGAAAATATGTTCTTTGTACCTTTCTTGTCAATCAATAGCCTAGGTGTGGAACTATTCGAGTCACTGAATGACTGCATACCAGAAAATCTGTCTTGGTCTTTTTGTGTTGCCAAATGCACAGACAGGACAATTACCATGACTGGATGGCTTTGTGTTTCCACATTTTTTTTTTCTTTTGAGACAGGGTCTCACTTTGTAGTTCAGGCTGGCTCTGAGCTCACTATGTAGCCCAGGCAAACCTTGAACTCAGTAATCCTCCTATCTCTGCCTCCCAAGTGCTGGGATTACAGGTGTGAACCACCACGCCTGGCACTGTGGTACGTGGTATTGATGGATGGTGGGCATGAGTCACCACACCCAGCATTATATGTGGTTACTGGGATTGAACTCAGGACCTTGCGTTTGGGAGGCAGGCACCAGAACCACTGAGCTAACCCTCCGGCCCTGTGTTTCCACATTTTAAGTTAGAGATGTTCCTTCTGAGTATGTCTATGAACAATGTCATCCACAGAGAGAAGCTAGCTAGCCCAAGATGTTACCTGAACTTAACAAATGCCTGGATGTGATTTAAGTCACCCACAGCATTAAGTATGTGACCTTAAGTCACATCTGTTCGTGAGGCTCCCCGTCAGGAGATGGATGCAGCTTGCACCTGTCTTTTATACACAGAACCGAGATGCTTTCTGAGGGTAGATCACCTACCAGCATCTAGGAATTACAAGTCACCTGAAAGATTTCTATGGAAAAAACAGTACTGGCAGCAAAGTCCCACAGCATAGGACTTGTTCGCTCATGCAACACATTCAACCAGTTTACCAAACTCTAGAGTGCTTTGGGGCAAGCAACTGTTCAAGCTGGAAGGTGAAGCAGATGTATGGAAAGCTAAGCTAGAATTATGCAGGCAAAGAGATAAAATTGGGATTTTTATTACATGATTCAAACTTTAGCCAAGATTTTGAAGGAGATTGAGCCAGGGCCTTCTTTCTCTCAACTGGTGCATGATCACCTGCATCAGCTTTCAAAAGACTTTGAGTATCATTTCCCAAACACACACACACACACACACACACACACACACACACTACACACGCACACACAACCCGAGCTGGGAAAGAGAAGACCTACAACTCATTTGTAAGTAACCCAGATGAATCCTTTTTGAAATTAAGGCAGAACATCCAGAGACTGTCAAAAAAGCATTGAAAAGCCTGCTTCCATTTCCAACATCCTATCTTTTTGAATCAGGGTTTTCCACAGTGACAGCAACAAGAAAAACAGCAGCAAAACATATTATTGCGTAGACTGCACAAAGGATATTTAGTGTAATTATCTCCTATTGCCCGTATCTGGGACCATCTAGTTGCAAGAAAATAGGCTCAAGTCTCCCACTGATGTTGCATTATGGTGACTCATATAATACTTCATTATCCCTTACAATGCAGTAATAATAACAGAGGACACAGAATGTAATGTGTCTGAGCCATGCTGAAACCATCCTACTCACTCCATTGGTGGAATAACTGTCTTTTATCAAATCTGATATTAGTGCCCAAAAGATCGTGGGAAGCTGATCTACACCTAAAGATGTCTTTGATGCGTCATGTTGTTTTACTTCCATTTCTTTAAGAGCGACAGAACTATCCAGTTCAATTCACGATTCTTAACTTTAACTTGGTTTTGCTTTATAAGGAATTCATTGCATCTCTTTTAAATATTGTTTGAGCTCTTAACTCTGTTCTCTAGGTTTCTGTGATTTGACACTCTTAATAGTGCATTCTGTCATTCTGTCCTTAATTCTTTAGGGCTTCCTCTCCCTCAGCTGCCTTTTTAGAAACTGACTTTCTAAAGATTGTTTTTGAGCTTTTGACTCATTTTACTCTGCATGTACTTCTTTGTTCTATATACTCTCCTCTAATTTATGGATCTTGAGATTTTATCCATTCAGATTTCTTCTCTAAACTGAGACTTATTAACTAATATCCATGACATTTTTTCACAATTGATAGGAATCAGAAACAGTAGAAATATACGCAAATATGAATTTGTCAACAAACTAATTACATACTGAAGCACAGCTTAGGAAAGAGGAGCGAACTATTGCTCCATGAGACAGCCCAGATGAGTTCTGAAAGAATCAGTATAAGTGAAAATAGCAAGACACACATATATTATGACTGACTTTATATAATATTCTGGAGAGAGGGCGGGAGGGTCAGCTCAGTGGTTCTGGAGCCTGCCTCACAAGCGCAAGGTCCTGAGTTCGATCCCCGGTAACCACATACAATGCTGGGTGTGGTGACTCACGCCCACAAGCAATCAATACCACACACCACAGTGCCGGGCGTGGTGGCTCACGCCTGTAATTCCAGCACTC
>PVIC010039894.1:0-16889 GCA_004025085.1 Thryonomys swinderianus | reverse complement strand
TGTAACAATTTAACATGCCCTTTGGGTAATTTGTTGGTGCGCCCTGACACTCTGAGACCATAGCCTATAGGCAGAAATGACATCCAGAAACTGTCAAATGACTCGTTATGGACAAAATGGCAAATTTGCTCAAATTCACTTTCATTTGGAAACCTTCTTCAAAAGTCCATATATAGTAAAGCCATAACTTCAACTTTTTAAAATATTTGGCGACCAAGTTCTCCAAGGCCCTATCCTATAATTATATTGAGTCCTAAGGTAGTACTGAAGGCAGACTTAGTAAGAGGGTCACTGCTGCATAACAAAGAGCTCCTATGACTAGTGAGAAGGCCACATTACCCTCCGTATTTTGCCAGTTTTAGTTTCTCTGTGGTTTGTATTTCCAGGCCCCTCCACTGTCATTGGGGGGCGGTGTCTTATAGTTTCAAGTAGCTCAACTTCATTCCAGGTAGCTTAAGTGAAGATATGAAGTTTTATTGTAAGGGTAGATTATGATAAATAATTCAAAGACAGGGAAACAGATGAAACAGGGTGCGTTCAGGGTGCTGTGGCCATGGACAAGATAGGGAAACAAACATGACCTTGTCAAAGGACCGAGTTCAGGAATTGGAAGGCTACAAAGAACAAAGGTCAGCCACCAAACCCGTCTGGTGTGTCAGCCCCGTCTTATGAAAGCACAGCAGTCAGAGTCCCTGGATTTCACTTGGCTTGCACACTTACTGTAAGCAACCTTCTCCATCTCCTTACAGTGACAGTAGGGCTAATCAGCCTGTAGAGGCCTAGCACACCTGAGCGACATGGCAGACACTCTGCAATTAGTTTTGTTCACAGATTTTGGATTCTCAGCACCAGGCTAACTTGATATATTTTCAGTTCAAGCAGTCAGCGTCTGAAACTTCTTTCAATCCTCATTTTAAATTCCCAGGACCATCAGATCAGTGCACGTAGGACTGAGTAGATCATTAGCTACAGAGAGAGATTATTAGGTCACCGAATATGTAGACAGCTGCTGGGGCCCATCCCTGAATGTGTGGAGATGTTTCTGCGGTGGCTGGTCATGAGGTCACACCAAGTCCCCAGTAAGAAACTTACGGAACATCATGATGGGTAAGGCTGGGGTTCAAAACAGTTGGAATTTATATCTAGTATTTGTTTTCACTAAACAAATTTATATCTAGTATTTGTTTTCACTAAACATTTATATCTAGTATTTGTTTTCACTAGAATTGTCTGTATTTATTGAGAGTATATTAGGTAGTGGGCTGGGGATTTAGCTCAGTAGTTCCAGTGTCTGCCTGGCAAGCACAAGAACCCAAGTTAAATCCCCAGGGCCATATATCATAATGCCAGCCATGGTGGTTCACACCTGTAGTCCCAGCATTCAGGAGGCAGAGGCAGGAGGATTGCTGAGTTTGAGGCCAGCTTGAGCTGCATAGTGAGTTGAGGACCAGCCTGAACTACAAAGCGAGACCCTATCTCAAAAAACTTAAAAAAAAAAAAAAAGGTGACCCTGTATTTAAGCAAACGTTTGAGACACAAGACCTCAAGTACTTGAAAATTTGCTTGCTTTATTTTATTTTATTTTATTTTATTATTTTACGGTACAGGGGATCGAACTCGGGCCCTTGTGCAAACTTGGCACGGTAGCACTTGAGATAAATCCCCAGCCCTTTTATTTTTAATAATTTGGAGTATAAATCCAGCAAAGTGGTGGTCACCTGTTGATCCCAACTACTTCGGAGGCTGAGACAGGAGGATGGAAAGTTCGAGACCAGCCTCAGAGTAAGAAGGGCTGGGGATGCAACTTGTTGTGAAGGTCCTCAGTTAAAACCCCAGAACCTACATAACTTTTCATATAAAAGAAATTATACAATATAAACTGTTTTGGGTCTGTTTCACACAACACAATGCCTGTGAATTCAGCCACTTTACTTTGAATAGCCACTTCTTTTATACCAGTGGCTAATACTCTATCACATACATACATATATATATACATACATATATATATACATATATATATATATATACATATATATATATATATGTATGTATATATATATATACACACACACACACACTTTGTCCAGTTTGGGACTATAACCAGTCAAACTGCTATAACATTTTTACATACGACTTTCGGTAGATACATGCATTAATTTCCTTGGGTATACGCTTAGGAGGAAAATTGTTAAATTGTAAGTTAAGCATACATTCGGCTATAATGGATACTACCTATAATTCTTCTTAGTGTTTGAAACCAATTCGCCACAGTAAGACTTTCAGTTGTGTATTAGTTTTACAAAGTAACATTGTAACCAGTTTACTATGCTAGTCCTATTTCTTCCTTCTCTTTCATATTTCGTACTTCTAAAAAAATTGGTTTTACGTGAAGCTCTTTTGCAGTGGCGATGTTAGGCTAAGTTGTGAAGGAGGCTAGATGCTCACGCAGGAGCCTTATCAAAGCGCGATCCGGGCACACCGAGGCCTGGCTGGACACCCCCGGGCTTGGCTGCTGGGCAGGAGGGCGTCTCCGCGGCCGCTCTTGCTCCACCGGAGGCTCCTCCCGCTGCCCTGAAGGGCCGTTCCTGGTCCCATACTACTCCGGCTGGACCATCAGTAGCGCCGAGTCCAGCAGTAACTCGCCCATTGTGCCAATCCCGCCTCCTTGCAGACTTTGGGACGAAATGCCCCCTCCCATCGCCGTTACGGATCGCTGTTTCGAAGCGTCGTGGCCTCCCTGTGCTCCACGTAAACAAAACGCGGCCCGGGGCTGTGAGTGGGCGCAGCGTGAGTGGGGTGGGGCGGGGACTTAGCTTGGAGCGAACGTGCGTGCCGAGGCTCTACCTCGGAAAGATGGAGCGGAGCCCCTGGAGGCGGAGCGTGAGCAGTTCATCATTACAGAGCCTCTCAGGTAATTCCAAATTCTAACACAGTCGAGCTGCTCTTCCCAGGAATATACACTTTAAAAAGGGATTTCTGCCACGAGTTCCAAGCATTAGCAGAGAACGAGGCATTGACTTGGGAGGGCAGGGAACGCAGAAACTCACGTGACCATCTAAGTGGCCATCTATAGGATCCATAACTATTAAGCAATGTTACCTGTTGTTCAGTTCCTGGCTGGAGAAAAATAGTACAAGATATTTTCCATACCAGACTTAAAATTCGTATTTTTGCCTTTTTGAATCATTAGAATGCACTGTTTCAATTTCATCTTACTTCTTGCAGGGGTGTTTATGGCAGGATTTTGCTATGTAGTCTGTGCCGGCCTTGAACTTGACTTTTGGCCCTCGATGGCCTCAAACTTGCAGTCCTCCTGCCTCAGCCTCTTAAGGGTTGGGATTGCAGGAATGTGCCACGTCTGGCCCCCCCTAATTCTCACAATCAATTCTTCTCTCATGTTTTCAACCTCTCTCAGAAAAATCTCCCACTGTCTTTGGGACAATGTATCTTTCATCAAAGCAAACCACTCTAGTAGACTCAACCTTACAGAGGGATCATCACAATCTTCAAAACCCTCATAGACAAAAGAATTCTACTATCTCCCAAGTCAAAGTCAAATCTTCTGGTTAATTTTTTTGTAGTTCATGTTTGCGGTACAAAATGATTCTACGCATCATGGGGGTCAGTGCCTATGCTAGCCCGTTGTAACCCTTTTTACCTCCCTTTCCTCCTTCCTCTCACCTCTTGGTCCTCCTTCCACTTTCAAAAGATCTTCCTCTTCCTGTTTTCTCTTATCTATCTTTTATTTTTGCTTTGAGTTTCTCATGTAAGGGAAACCAGGTGATCTCTAAACGTGTGAGACTGATTTATTTCACCTACCATATGAAAGAGAAACTCAGAATGAGTCTATTCCTTCATCATTTATCAGATTCCATTGCATTCTGGTTTCTGGAACCCTTACTTCAACACAAAAGCTCTTGCTTTGGTAAATAATGATCAGCATGTCACCAAATCCAATGGGGATTTTTCAAGCTTTATTTCAGATGGTTCTCAGAGGCATCTCCTTCCTCGTTTCTGTCCGATGAACAGCACAACGACACCTCTTGCAAGTGCAACTTCTTCAGCTCATCTTCTACTTGGCCAAAATAGAACTGCATATGCTAATGTGTCTTCAAATTCTACTTCATGTACACTTGCGTCTTTAACACCCTCTCCCTCCTGCACACTTACCTGCTTTTATTTCAGTCTAAATCTAACTTCTAGATCCACACTTCCAAATGGAACCACAGACATTAGAGATATTAGATTCAGAGACATTAGAAATTATGGAAGTCCTAAACCAAATGATCTCCCTACCTGCCTGTTTTTGAACACGTTCACATTCAAGAGTGTCACTGCCATTCAGTTTAACTACCCGCATTCTCACCACCTAACCCTAAATCCAGCTCTATCAAGTTTTATGTATTACTACTTTCTATCTTCACTATGTTAGCCTTGCTCAACATGGCATTTGTAACTTTTTTTTTCTGCCAAATCCATTTAATTTGTAGCATTCTGATAATATTCGGTCATATTTCTAGATCAATAATCTACTTTGATCTATTTTTCTTTGGGATTTTTCAGCCAGAGTAAATGTTGTGATTTTTCCAGTGTCATCAAGTTACCATCCAAGTTAAAACCCTTTTCAGTGGTTTCCCCTCCTCTCAAAGAGCCTGCTTCTTTTCCCAGTTGTTGGGCCATAGGGCTTGAATGGCCTGGTCTCTGTGTAGGCTCACCTCTTTCACTTGCCTGCCACAGCAGTACGATGCTTCTGACAGTCCCCGATAGCAAGGGTGACAACGTAATTGACCATCCAAACAAGTCTGACTCAGGGCCTCATTCAGTGGCCCAAGCTGGTCTTGAACTTATGATCTTCCTGTTTCAACCTCCCAAAGTACCTGGAATTACAACAACATGCCACATCACCAGGCCCAGACGCTTCCGAAAGACATTTGAAGGACACGTCTTAGAGGTCAACAAGGCCTGTTACCGGCAAACTGAAAAATATGGCATGATCTTTCAGGGCCCAGAGTTTTTGGTTCCATTGTTTTTTATCCAAAAGAATTCCAATTCTTGGGGCCAAAGATTTAGCGTAGTGGTTCTGGAGCCTGCCTAGCAAGTACAAGGTCCTGAGTGTGATCCCAGCTAACCACATACAATAATACCAGGTGTGGTGATTCATTCCCACCAGCAATCAATACTACCTAACACAATGCCAGGTATGGTGGCTCATGCCTGAAATCCCAGCATTTGGGAGGCAGAGGCAGAGGCAGAGGCAGAGGCAGTAGGATTGCCGAGCTGGAGGCTTGCCTGGGCTGCATAGTGAGCTCAGGGCCAAACTGGGGAGACTCTGTCTCAAAAAAAAGAAAGAAAGAAAGAAAAAAAAAGGGCCGGAGGATTAGCTCAGTGGTTCCAGTGCCTGCCTCACAAGCGCAAGGTCCTGAGTTTGATCCCGGAAACCACATACAGTGCTGGGCGTGGAGACTTATGCCCACCAATAATCAACACCACATACCACAGTACCGGGCGTGGTGGCTCAGGCCTATAATCCCAGCACTCGGGAGGCAGAGATAGGAGGATTGCTGAGTTCGAAGCTTACCTAGGCAACACAGTGAGCTCAGAGCCAGCCCAAACTACAAAGCGAGACCCTGTCTCAAAAAAAAAAAAAAAAAAAAAATTCCAATTCGGTCTTTTGATTTTGTGATTTGTACTAATTTCTTGGTTATCAGATCATGTCATTTCCTTAGAGGAGATTTTATAGATTTTCATAGCACTGTCTTTTTGTACTATTTTTCTCATGTGTGAGTTTTACAGTGTATTTTTGTTTTTATTTTTTTAAATTTTAAGCTTTTAGAAACAGGGTCTTGCTTTGTACTTCAGGCTGGCCCTGAACTCACAGCAATCCTCCTGCCTCTGCCTCCCCAGTGCTAGGATTACAGGTGTGAGCCACCATGTCCAGCACTATGGTATGTGGTACTTAGTGCTGGGATTACATGTGTGAATCACCGTGCCCAGCACTGTAGTATGTGGTACTTGAAATTAAATTTGGGACTTTGTGGTTGCAAGGGAGCTGCTGGAGCCACTGAGCTAAATCTCCAGCCTACAGTGTGTTTCTTGGACTGAACTTTAACCTGAAAGTGTTTGTTGGCATGCAAACATTCTTACATACTTACTAACTGTTAATATACTGTATCCCAGGCACAGTCTCTGTGCTCAAGGATCTCTCAGCATAGTATAAAACAAATACTGTATTGCGATAGTGATAGGCTGCCATGACAGAATATACAATTCCATGTCCTACAAGGGGAGGGGGTCAGAAAGCTGTCTGAAGTGTCTCAGAAGGTGCCAGCACACTGGTGTCAGGGTGCTCAACAGTTCATGGCCATTTACCTAAACAAACCTCCAAGACTGATCCATATGACAGATGGCTTATATCCACTTACAGGGGGAGATACTTTTTCAGTGACCGGAAGAAATGTGTCTAGGGTATCGAGTGTCTACTAGGAAAGATGGGAGGAAATGATGAGGTCACTGTAAGAAGGCTGTCATTAGAATATCATGTGTGATACCCATCACCCACATACATGTTTATATAAGTGGTTTACACATGTAGTTTTTTTTTTTTTTTGACACAGGGTCTTGCTTTGTAGTTCAGGCTGGCCCTGAGCTCACTATGTAGCCCAGGCAAGCCGCCGCAAACTCAGCAATCCTCCCGTCTCAGCCTCCTGAGTGCTGGGATTACAGGCATGAGCCACCATGCCTGGCACTGTGGTATGTGGTATTGATTGCTGGTGGGTGTGAGTCACCACGCCCAGCATTGTATGTGGTTACCGGGGATCGAACTCAGGACCTTGCGCTTGCCAGGCAGGCGCCAGAACCACTGAGCTAAATCTCTGGCCCCACATGTAGCTTTTTAAAGTTTTTTCTTATTGTACAGAAACAATTTTATAAGTAGATGAAGGAGAACCTTTGAATCCACCCAATATCTGTTACATATTTAGACACAGTTGCTATTGTCTCTATTAACTTTCTCTTTGAATTTTCCTTGTAATTAAAAAATTTTAACAGTCAGGTTCAGAGATTTAGCTCAGTGGCACTGCTGCCACCTGCCTGGCAAGCACAAGGTTGTGTTTGATCCCTGGGACTGCAAAAAAGAAAAGAAATTTCATTAAAAACATATGAGCCAAGAGCCAGGTGTGGGCAGAGGGAGAGCTAGAAATCCCAGCTACTGCGGAGGAAGGGGACAGGAGCTCAGGGGTTCAAGGCTAAGGCGGGCAGCACAGTGAGTCTGCCTCTTAAGGAACAAAACAACAGAAAGGTTTAACAGCCAAAATCTCCCGATACAGCAGCGGCCATAAAGGAGATGGATGAGCTGCTGGTGGGGATCAGATAGGGGAATTTTCCCAAATGCTCCCAGAAATTCTCGTACTAGCAGAGGGTGGACTGGGAGTCAAACAAGCACGGTAATTTGGATAAGCTTCCCAGATGATGCCCCACCTCAAACTGGAACCCCCTCACTCTCGTCCATACCTTTGTGATTAGAATAGAAAATGCACAGTGAATCTTCACTATTAGGTAACTTAAAATTTCATGAGTTCTACTCAAAGGATGTTGTAAATTTAAATGCAAATTTAGAAACTTTTCCTGTTTGGCAAGGGCATGGGGGATAATGTTATAGGTTAACATTCTAGGCCATAAATGCTCCATGACTTAACATGGGGTTACTCGGTGAGACAAAAGAGAGCTGTTGATATAGCTCAGTGTGAAGGCCCTGAGTTCAATCCCCAGTATGAGAAACACAGACACATTTAATACATCCCAGAACACCAGTGGTGGTGGTTACCCGTGATCACTGGCTGACAGGGAGCTGTCATTGCTGTGTCCCAGCACTGGGCATTTATTGTACATCTTTAGTCCAGGGAAAGATCAATATTCAAAATAGAAAAAAATGTTTTTTTTTTCAAGACGAGGTTTCACTATGAAGTTCAGGCTGGTATTGAACTTGCAGCGATTCTTCTGCCTCAGCCTCCTGAGTGTTGGCATGTACCACCATGCCCTGCTCAACATTCAAAATTTTAAGTGGTTTCTGTTGGATGTGTATCATTCTCATATCATAAAGTTAAAAGATGGCCAGCTAACCCATTTTAAGTTGGAGACTATTTTAATACTGTTTTAGTGGTTACTGGTTGGCACATTTTTCTAGACAAGAACATAATGATGAAATGGAATTCCTTCCTGTCTTGGCATTCAAAAATCAGCAGGAGAGTAAGGGTTACTGTTCTACTTATGTTACACATTTCACAGTTCTGGAAAAGTGATTTTCTGTCTATCCCACTGAAGAGTACCAACTGGTGATTAGTTCTAGTAGGGCCTATCAGAATTAAAGAACCATAAAATGCTGTCTTAGACACTATAAATGTAATACTAGTCCTAAGGAATATGGAGTTTTTCAAATGGGATATTAAGCAGTACCAAAAACTTCCTGCTTAGTGTTAATTTTCTGGGATTTTTGCTATTTACACCTTGAGATTACCAGGGTTTGGCTATTGTTCTTAGAACCAGTACACAAAAATAAAAACAATTCATACAGGGCCGGAGATTTAGCTCAGTGGTTCCAGCACCTGCCTTGCAAGTGCAGTGGTCCTGAGTTCAATCCTGGTAACCACATACAATGCTGGGCGTGGTGACTCACGCCCACCAGCAATCAATACCACATACCACAGTGCCAGGCGTGGTGGTTTATGCCTGTAATCCCAGCACTCAGGAGGCAGAGACAGGAGGATTGCCAAGTTTGAGGCTTGCCTGGGATACATAGTGAGCTCAGAGCCAGCCTGAACTACAAAGCAAGACCCTGTCTCAAAACAAAAACAAAAACAAAAAAATTCATACAAACTGAAACAATTTAATTATGAAGGTAACAAATCAGGCAAAGGATACACTTGCATTCTGCCGGACTTAAAAAAAAAAAAACTAGTATGATTGCTGCAATTTTCTACTTACTTTTATTTCTCCATAATCTTTACAGTCATTCTAAACTTTTGCAAACCAATTAAGTATGTTTTGATTTTACCTGAACTATGTCTCCAAGGTTCAATATTTATAAATTTGGCAAGACATGCTCTGAAAAAAAGTTATTAGATTAGAGCTCTTACCTGTAGACTAGCACAACAGATGCAGTTAATATTTTTACAAGGTTTGGCACAAGCTTTCAGAAAATATGTAAAAGAGACTGTTTCTATAGTAACTTTTAACATGACAATATAATGTAGCTTTAATTGAGAACTTTATTAGCTGAATACAACTGATAATAAAACAATCTGTATGGTTAGTATTTCTGTAATTTCAGATTTTTCAAATCAATCTGATAATAAAGGCACAGGAAGTTCCCATTATTTTATAATCAATATAAAGCTTAATGTTAAAAGTTAGCACATAGTTCATAATACTTTAAGGATGTAGATCAGTATGATCTTTTTAAATTCATTAAATCTATTGGTACATTTCAGGTAAACATTATGATTACAATCATCATTGGGAATTTGTACCTGTATATGATATATCTTGGTGTTTTTTTTTCCATCCATCTTCCCTCCCTTCAACCTCTCCACCCTTCAATTACAAAAGTTGTTTCCTTTTTAATTTTTCTTTCCCTTCTTTCTATCATTCCCGTCCCCCTTCACCTCTGAACATCTTACTATTTCATATCTATTACACATGTTGGACTTCATTTATGCTTTCGGTTTTTCACACCAGATAAACAATTCGGTATTCACACCTGAAGTCACACTTTCAAGATTTTTTTTTTTATTTTTTGTACCAAGATTCAAATTCGGATCTTGCTCTTGCCAGGCAAGCTCTGCAACCGCTGAGCTACAACCAGATCGTGTGTAACATTACACCTCACAACTGAGCATTACAGTTATTTAATATCTAAGGTTAAAGGAAAGAGGAGAAAAAGATGCGGACGTTCTATCTGGTTTCACTATTCAATGGCCTGCATACATATACAGTAGTTTCTGAATAGGTCCCTCATATTTTCCCACTCGCCAAGGATAAATATACCCTTGAATACAATGAGCACATTATCTGGAGTTGTATTCTGAGATCTCCTTAAAGGTTCTGGACCAAACTAGTTAAGCAAGTAGTTCCCAAATGGGCAAAAGATTATTTTGGGAATGGATGTTAAGGCACTCCAGTGCAGGTCTTTACAACTCAAACGAAAGAAAAAAGGGATTAGAAAATTTAAAAGAAAAAAAATATATCGTTAACCCCTAGAGATTTACTACGTATCCGCAGACTAGAAAAACAAATGCTATGAGAAAAATTTAAAAAATATGCGCTATCAACAACAGAACAAGGCGCGGGGACGCCGCCACGTTTGAAAATACAGTGTTTCCAGCACAGTGAAACAGTTGTCAACAAGACCTGCAGGTACAGTTACAAGCGGAACTGTCAACTGAATACGTAGCACGTTAGACAGTTACCAGCGTCCTGGAGTGAAAGCTTTTGTTCCTTTGCGATTCGACACGGCACCCTTAATCCGCCCTCCAGGGAGGGCCCTCGAAAGCAAAGGTGGCACCGATCACCCACAAATGCGATCCAGCAGCGTCCGGGACGTCAACAATTCCGCTGATTCCTTGGCTTCGGCTCAAGAGCTCGGTCCGCGCAGGGCACCGGCGCGGCAGCCGCAAGTCGCCTGGGGTCGGGAGGCAGCCGCAGCTGCCCTAAGTGGCGGCCCGGCTGCCGGTGTGACGCAGCAGCGCGCTCGGCCTGGGTACCGGAGCCAGCCGGGCAGGGTCGGCAGGAGCGCGGGCGAGGCCGGCGACTGTGCTGGCGCGATCCGGAAGGACCGTCCGCCGCTCCCGCGTCCCACGGCAGCCTCCATCTCCTCCCACCCCCGTTTTCTTCTCAGCCTCCACGGCGCGACGGCCCTGCGTAGCCGCCCGCAGGCAGAAGCGCTCACACACGCAGGGGCCGAACTCTGCTCCAACGGCAGGCAGCTCGGAGTCCGACGACGGGCCACGGAGGGCGGGAACCGAAGAAGCCTCAGCCAGCCGCGACCGCGGCGAGTCCGACAACTTCCGCGCTGCCGCCTTGCGCGCCCCCGCCCTCGCGCGCGTCCTCAATCCCGCCTGGCACCAATCGCGGCTGCTCCTCCCCGTGACTCCACGGTGTGGCCCCGCCCCCGCCCGCGCACCGCCCTAGAGGGCTCGGCGTGCGCGCGCCCGCACGCGCCGCCAGTGAGGAAGGGGAGGGAGCCGGGCGCTGACGTCGCCGGGAGGCGGAGGCGACGGCGACCTCGGTGGCGGCGGCGGCGGCGGCGGCTACGACGAGGACGGTTGCGCTCGCTTGCTTTCTCGGCGTCATGGCGGCTGCCGGGGGCCGATAAGCGGCGGGAGCGGGAGCGGGAGCGCGCTCGCGCCGGCGGCGACGACGACTCGTTCCCCTCGCTCCGGCCGCGGAGCCTGCGGTGCTCCGAGGATGAACTGATTGTCGGCGCCGCTCCGCAGGGGATCGCGCGTCGCGGCCGCGGTCCGGGGCTTCCCCTTCCCCCTCGCGGAAGCCCCAGACGCCCGGAGCTCGGGACGCGGCGCGGAGCTCGCGCGTGGGCCCCGGCGCGGGGGAGGCTGCCGACCGCGCCGGCTCCGGAGAGCGAGCGGCGAGCGAGGGCGCGAGCGCCGGCTTCCTCCGCCCCGCGGAGTCCGCCCGGTACCGGTGAGCAGGGGCGCGGGCGGCCGGGCCAGGCCGAGCGGCAGCCGCGGGCCGGGCCGGGCGGGGGCGGGGGCGGCGCGGTGCCCGGCGGCGGTGGCCGCGGCGGGCGGCGGGCGGGGGGCGTGGGAGCGGCGGGCCGGGCCGGGGTGGGCCGGGGTGGGCCGGGCCGGGGCGCTTCGCGCTGGGCCTCCCGGCGCCCCGAGAGCGGCGCCCGGCCCGTCCCGGCCCGCTGCGGCCGGCGCCCAGCACGTGGGGCGCGGCGGAGGGGGGGGCGGCGGCCGCGGCGCTGCGCGAAGTTTGAGGCGGGAAGAGGGAGTCCGCCGCGGGGGAGGCCGGCGGCAGGGCCAGGCCGGACCGGGCCGGGGTCCCGCCGTCCCCGGCTCTGCGTCGCAAACTTAGTGGGAGCCGCGCGACTGCCGGCAGGAGCGGGGGCGGGGGCGGAGGGGGCCCGCGTTCCGGCGAAGATTTGTTTATTGTTGGGATGGAGACCGACAGCCCGGGAGCTGCGGTCTCAGCCTGGCCACCCGGGCTCCCGAAGGGTCTGTCTGCTCCGGAGGGCCGCTCGGAGAAGGGAGCGGAGGGAAGGAAGTTGGCGGACGGGAAAGCCATTTTGAGGGCAAAAGGAAGGTGAAAGGGAAAGAACGGAAAGTGAACTTTCTTCACCAAGACTTTCGGGAAGGAGGGAGTTGGAGTACTTAGGGTCTTTTAGGGACCTACTTGTTTGATAGTTGAGATGTTTCACTAGGCTCGGAATTCGCGTTTAACTTTAGGGATGAAGGTTAAGTCGAGTGGTTACTTTTTAGATAACCTGTTCTTGCAGAAGGTCTGCTGGGCTGAGATTGGAGCATTCACCTCTTGTTCTAGGTGCAGTTTGTCGCGTTGAGGTGGCAGCCGCCTGTTTCTTCTCCCTGCCTCTGTCTTGCTCTGCTCGCGCTCGCGGAGTGGCAATAAGGATAGAAGTGATTCTCTTTGCTGAGCTCGGAAGTCAACTCTGCTTGCTGTCCTTCTGCTGTCTCGGTACTTTCTAACTGGGGAAGGATCTGACGTCTCCTTCCCCCGCTTCTTCCTCTCCCTCCCCTGCCGGAGACCTCCTTTGTTTATCCGTGGATGGCTTGTAGGTGACTATCCAGTGCTGTGCTGAAATATTGAAAGATGGAAGTACCCGTGTCTCCGTACCATTATTTTTTGCTCCAAATCTCTACAAATTTTACTGTATATTGTTACCTTTTTTTCCCCGTGAGATCTCTTAAGTCCAAATTGGATACTTAAATGTTTTACACTTCACTATCATTTTACCTGCGAAAAGAACGTGTTTGTTTTAGCTTGCAGATTTTTGCTACGATTATACGATAACTGTTAGTCTCACGTGAGGGTTTGTAAGACTTAAATTCACTTGGGTGTATGAAGTCTTGATGGTAAGATTTAGCGCTTCATTAAAGGTAACCTCCCCACTTTACTTGGTCAAGTTATGAAACGACTCCATTTTCTGCTCTTGTCATGTTACGTAGTACCACTTTGCTTTATTAATCTATGTAAATATTGCTACATAGTGACAAGACCCTAAAAGTTTTATCATGCTATAAACATGCTAATTTCTTTTTTCAAAAACATACTACTGACTAGATTGTACAAAGTAATTTGGAATGAAGTTAATAGAAGCCTAGCTATTTTAAGTAAAAGGGCTCCTCCCCTTCCTTACAACCTTTGTCTGATTGGTTGTGTGGATTTCTGCATGTCCTAAATAGGGCTTATCTTTATTTTTACAGGAAATGTTCTTACTTTGTAATGTTTTCCTCAGGTAAATCAAAGAGTGTCCCAGGAAATCTGTGAATCTTGAAGAAAATCATCTGATTTTTTTCAAGGAGGAATCAGTACTTCTATCTTTTAAGCTGAGAAGATTTATATTTTAAAACTTCTTGATATTTACAATGAATGGACACAGTGATGAAGAAAGTGTTAGAAACAGTAGTGGAGAATCAAGGTAAGCAACCATTTCATTAACTTTCTTGCTAGAGGATTTGAAGGTTTTTTTTTTATGTTGATTTAGCTAAAATTTCTACTATTGAAGTTTTGTGAACAGTATAGATTTTATTTACTGGTAAAGATACACAGGTAACTTTGAGAAAGTTTTGATCTACTTGCAGGTTTATATTGTTGGAGGTAATAATTGAAAACTAGAGAAGTAAAAAAATTTAGACTGACGTGACTTTTGGTGAAATCGTCAAACAAATGGAATAAGAGTTTCTGTTCTTGGTGAGGAATGGTGGGTGGCACACACCGTAATCTCAGTACTTGGAGGCTAAGGCGGAGCATCACCACCAGTGTGTAGCCAGCCTGGACTACATGCTGAGACTTTGTCTTAAAAAGCTAGAAGAAAAATTTTTTCTCTGCTCATCTTTTTTTCTAAAATTTTGTCTTCAGCACCTGTGCTGTCCAGTGTGGTAGCCACTATATGTGAGTCTAAATTTAAATTCAACTTATACAATATTGAAAATTTATTCAAATAACACTTGATACATTTCAAGTTATTAGAAGTCACATATGGCTATTAAATATTATAATAACAGGACAGATAGAATGGTTTTTTTTTTGTTTTTTTTTTTTTTTTTTGGTTTTGTGAGAGTCTTGGATGTATTCTAGCCTTGAACTCACCATGTAGCCCAGGGTGGCTTTGGGCTACATCTTTTCTTTCTGTGTTGACTTGATCTTACTATGTGGTCCATGCTGCCCTTGAAATCATCATTCTCCTGCTTCAGTTTCCTGAGGACTGGCATAGGTGTACTGTCATTCCGGGCAAGACCATATAATTTCCTAGAAGATTCTTTTTTGGGAATAAACTTTTTTGTGGAGGAGAATCAATTATTAAGTCATTTTCTTTCTCATTTTTATGAGAAAGAAAACTTTACCTCCAAGGACTGAATTCTGTAGCTTCCACAGTTGTTATCTATACATTAGTCATAAAATACATATAATGAGACTTACTTGTCATATTTACAAATCAGGAAAGTGGATATTGGACTCAGGCTGGCCAGTTGCTTATCTCATTTCTGCCATCAGTAGCTAGGTGAATTAGTAAATGAATCTCTTACTCTGATTGTCACTTTTGTAGAATGGAAGTTGCACTGGTTTTTTTGTTTTGTTTTTGAGACAGGGTCTCACTTTGTGGGAGGCTGGCCACCCACTCTGTGGCCCCCACTAGCCTCGAACTCAGCAGTCCTCCTCTGTCTGCCTCCCAAGTGCTGGGATTACAGGCGTGAGCCACCACGCCTGCTTGCACTGTTATTTTAAAATTGAGGATTAAGTTAAATGCTACATACCAAGGGTTTAAAATGGTTTCTAAGATAATAAACTTCAACATTTGTTAATTTTAGTCAACATCATGTTTTGTGTAACCTAAGAATATTGCATAAGAAATTACAGTGATGGAAAAATGGTAGAGAGAAGAAACAGGAAAGTTGACTGGGTTTAAGAAGAAAATGCTGTAGCTGGGTGTGGTGGCTCACACCTGTAATCCCAGCACTCGGTAGACAGGCAGGAGGTTTCCCTCAGCTCAAGGCCAGTCCAGACTACATAGTTCAGGGCCAGTGAGACACTGTCTCAAAAAAAAAGAAAGAAAATGTCAGCTGGGCATAGTAGCACACACCTGTAATCTCAACACTCTAGAGGCTGAGGCAAGTGGGTTATTGTTGAGTTTGAGACCAGCCTAATCTACAAAGTGTGACCCTGTCTCGAAAAAACCACACACATATACACGCAGACAAACATTGGATAGAAAATTAATGCTGTGCTGTGTTTTTATTCTGAAACTTGTAATTCTTTGGTCATGCTAAGTATACTTTTAATTTGTTAGCTTTCACAAACGAACTGGATAACAACATCATAGAGAATGAAGAGACAGAAAAAGCATTATTTTGTTGAACAAACCTTTCTTTAGGAATTACAAAACCAGAGTTGACAGCATTTTTGCTGTAACTAGTTCTTTTCTGATTTCCCCAATTAAAATTAGAAGGGCTGAACTAATTTGGAAGTGTCATTCTGACCTTTAATTGTGAAGTATAATAGTAAATTTGTAGACAACATTGTTGGACTAGGATCATAAGAAGTGAGGTTAAATCAGAAAACTTCTGAATCTTAGTTTTGAGTAAAATTTCTGTGGATGTATTCGTTGTAGTAATTGAATAGGTCACATTGTATTCTCTTATTGGTGAACAATGAAATGGCTAATAGAAATATCTAGAGGAAACATAGTAACCAGACTATTCACAAAATAACAAATGGAACTCCTATAAATCCTCTGCTTGAGTATTCAGGGAGATCACTTTTACAGTCTAATATTTTGTATATTTATGTATTCTGCTGACATAATTCAAGCAAGAAAAGTAATGAGCCCAATTTGGTAGTACAGGTGAAAAAAAAATCCTATGAAATTGTTTTTATTTAAAGGATTCTTTAACAATGCACATGTATTTTAAATGGTTACAAAGCATATTTCCCTGATTATTCTGAGTCACTAAATCTACCATTTGTGTTTTGTTTACTTCTTACCAATGTGGTTACTGAGTTACCTAGTTTTTGTAACTGCTTTGAATTTATCAGGAGTAGAGAGAAGTACTTCCTTTTGCCTTGTTTTCTTTTTGCTGTTTTGCTTTTTGCTTTGGTTTTGTTAACACTCAGCTCCTGCCCCCTCTTAAAAGCTTTCTTCCTCAGGCCGTACTTGGGAGAGAGATTGCATGGCAGAAACACAGATGAGGGGAGTTTCTCATAGCAGTGAGATAAGAGATTGTTTGGCCTTTGCAGCCTTTATACATTTTAATAGTTTTAAGATTTGATTTTTATTGGCTAGAACTTTAAAATGTATTTATGCTTTACAATATCATTTTTCCTTTGTGGAAGTTTACGAAATCAAGTAGAGCTTAGCAAGCTGTCAGTTGGTGTTGTTGATTGGTACAGTTAAATATCTACTTAAAAGAAAGCTGTATTTTTTTAAGTCCTTTTTTTTTTGGTGGTGAACTACTAGACTGAAAGAATACTCAGGAAAATAGGCTTTCTTGGCTCTGTCGTAACTGACAGTTTTGAAGCTTATTTACTAAGAAATGTGGGCCAGGATGCACCTGTAGAACAGTTTTAGCTCAACATAGTTTATATAACTGAAGTTAATCTTTCTGAAAAAAATTCTGGAAGTTTTCAAAGCATTA
>PVIC010039893.1:0-16953 GCA_004025085.1 Thryonomys swinderianus | reverse complement strand
GAAATATTCCATTCTATAAAAGCTGTCCTACTTTCTAGAACTCATTTGCATCTACAGGTGTTCATGCCAAAGAGAAGATCTGGAAATTGTCTATCTGTGATCTATTGATTTCACTTATTAGTATATCCTCCAGGTGTCTCCATTTGCACCTAAATGGATCGATCTTGTCATTCTTTATGGCAGAGTAATACTCCATTTTATAAAAAAAACACATCTTCTTTATCCACTCTCCAGTTGATGGACATTTGGGTTGTTTCCAGGATTGAGCTTTCACTAACTGAGCAGACTTGTGCAACCATTGTAGAGATCTGTGTGGAGATTTCTCAGAAAACTAGGACTAGGGGTCCCATTTGACCCTGCTATCCTCCTGCTAGGAATATATCCAAAAGAATTTAAAAACTCACATTGGAAAGACAGATGTACACCCTTGTTCATAGCAGCTCAGTTCGTGATTTCCCTGCTCTTTTATGTGAATCATACCCACCTATGAAAAATCTACACATTTTAGAAAATGAGAATGCAAAGTTCCAAGATGATAGGTAGAAGGATTCAAAGTGGAAGGAGCCTGAAGTAAAAGTTTTCACTAAATTTCATTTTTTGAAAATACAGTCCCTTCAAGGCAGCAGTAAATATGAGAAACAATGCTTCAGATAGGAAAACAATGATATATTCTACCTACCATTTAATACCTTTTAAGATCAACTATGAAAAAGGTTTCATGTATAAAGACAGCCTGAGGATCACCGAGTATGTAAAAGAACACTGTGGAGTTTATTGAGCTGAAATATCTTGGGAGCTTGACTGACATACAGAAAAGATACAAGACAGGTGCAGTAAGATTATGAAATTCAGGCATTAACTCACATATTTATTCCTCTCACTTTTTTCTTTTTTTTCCTCTCATTTCTTCAAGTTGAATCAAGTTGAATCATCTGATTTTGCTTTACTTCTTTATTTCTACGATCTTATTTTGGAAGGCAGAACTAAAACTAATTGAATAGCCCCATCTCCTTTCTGATTTTACAGTTTCACTAGTTTTCATTTCCAAGTGTGAAGGGTCCATCAGAAACAGTGTTCTGTCCCAACAGGATAATTAAAAACAGGTGAAATCAAGCCATTCCTGCATAATTTTTCTTTTTTTGTGTACGATGTCATGGACCAAACCCAGGGCCTTCCACATTGTGCGCACCTACTCTGCTGTTCAGCTACATTCCTACATTATTTCGTTTTTTAAAATTAGTCATGTAGTGTCAGGGACTTAGCTCAAGTGGTACCACACCTACCTTGGAAGCACAAGGGCCCAAGTTCAATCCCCACTACGAATTACTCATATAAAGGCATAAGGTACAAATAGCAAATTTGGTCATTTTTAAAGGGCATAGTTCAGTGAATTTTGACAAGTATATGTAGTTCTCTAATGTATACCAAAACCAAAATATGTACAGTTTTTATCACTTTAGTAAGTTTCCTTGTATCTATTTGCAATCAATTCTCTTTCAGCTTTTAGGTCACCTTTATCTGTTTTTCATTCCTATACTTCTGACAAAATATGATGAATTTAATCAAAATAAGACCTGCTCTCAAAAGATAGCATTAGCAACATGAAAGATAAACTAGAGGAAGATGCTTGAGAAACATATTTAATGAAATATTTTATCTAAAATATAGAAAAACTTAAAATTCATTATTAAAATACTCAAATACAATGTTTTAAAAATTTAATAAGCACCTCTTAAAGGAAGATGGGCGAATGGCCTTAAATATGTAGGAAGTGCTTAGCATCATTAGTTAATGGGGGGATTTACATTTTTAAGAAATCTCACAGGTGATACTCTGTATCCATGGGTTCCATATTGATGGAGTCAACCAACTGCAGATGGAAAATGTTCAGAAACACAGTGTCACTTGTATTGAATATGCACAGATTTCTTTTCTTGTCATTTCTCTGTAGCTAATAGAGCATAACAACTATTTACACAGCATTTTGTGTGGATGCAGCTTGACATGACTGCAGATTTCTGAGTCAGAGCTCCCATGATTGCCTGAGAGTAAACTTCTTGGTGTTTCCTGCAGAGTAGAAATAGTTTCCTAGAGTGTTCTAAACACACAGAGCTTTCGGGGAGAATGTGGAATGCCACAACCAGACTCTGGCACCGGGAAAGCCTTGACTCTTTGATATTTGCTTAAGATAAACCAGTTACACTCTCTCTTGGATAGTCACTCTTGTCTTGCCCAGTAAGTATGCCTTTACTTTTGACCCCTAAGAGTCCACTTGACTTTGCTGCTATCAAAGAATATGCTTCCATCAGGAAGTCCCCAAAACACTACTCAGTGTGATCCTGGGTCTGTCTCCCCTCTTTTCCTTGTTCTTCTGGTACCTTGGGATCGAGTCTGGTAAACCAGGGCTGGTCATTATAAATACACAGTAGTACAAGTAATCTAGAGCTGTTTAAAGTATGCAGTGCAGGATAGATGGAACCCGGCACCACTCTAAGAAGGGATTTGGCATCTTCATGTGTGCGGGGTGAGGTTCAGGTGTCAGTCCTCCACATGCACTGAGCTCGGACTGGACTGCTGCAAACCCACTCAAGTGGACAAAAGACTAGTCATGAAGAATGTTGATGGGAATATGGAACAACTTGAACTCATACGTTGCTAGCGGGAATACGAACAGCAAAATAAGTCAGTCTTACTGGCCTGCTTGCTTATTGTGGGTGTGTGTGACTTCATTCTTAATAGAAATCAAGTACGCGACCACATCCACATGAGAAATGAAAAATCCTACAGCCAGTCTTAAGAAAAGAGGCTCACCGAGCACTGAAATACTGATTGTGATCTAGGATATTTCTCTAACTTTCCTGATGGTAAATACGAAATAATCACTGCACACCAAAGCAAATTTCCTTGAATTTGTGAAAAAAAAAAAAAAAAAGGCCTTTCTCTCTGCAGGGAAGACTTCACATTTGGAATACAAGTATGGGGATCTTGAAAAATAAATCAAGAAAATTTATTTCCACTTTAGTTCCACGTCATCTGGTATGTAGATTGACAATTGGAGAGCTCCGTAGTATTGCACTTCAATATCTCTTGTTTCCACAATGACTTAAATAGATCAGGGAATGAGTCTATTCCCCTTTCAGCCTATTTCTTCTGTTGAGGTTCTATAGAAATACATATTGTGGTGGGTGAGCTCATGGTCAGTTCGTGACGCCCAGCTGAACTGGATTGGCCCGGTCTGGGCGTGGAAGACCCACCTGAGGATTTGTTGTTGAGCCTTAGAAAGGGAAGAGGAGGGAAGATTGGGGGCTGTTGATCTGCTAGAAGTTTGCTGCTGATAGATTTCCTGCTGAGAATTTGGCTGTTCTCATGGGAGGAGGAGCTTGGGTCATCCCTGTCATGTGAAAAGGCTGCTGTCCTGGTCAGGGGAGCCCTGATCTTCACGGAGGGCATTGCTTCCTGGCTCCAGTATGGACCCCTCAGTTGGTGGCACAGACCCTTCACTACCGGCGCAGACTTCTGGCTTCCACCGCCAGCCTTTGGGGCTTCCGGATGCAGATTTTCAAAACGGAGAAACACGGGATATTGCCGTGGACTCTATGCGTGTAGCTGGATTGTGTGAGACGCTGCCGTGGTTGCATTCTTTGGTCCTCTAATATATGGTTAATCTCTTGTACAACTTTGCATTTGATTTGGGGTAATTATCATAGAATAATTCTGTAAGTTGTATGTCCTGAATTTAATGTATTCTTTTGCCAAAACCCTGACTACAACAGATGTTTAGAACTGTGGGAGCTAAAACAAAGAAATCAGAGAAATAGTTCTCTCTTTGCACTTGGGACCATTTTCCAATCCTTGTTCTTATATTTTCCAATTCTTGTTCTTGTATTTTTGGTTTCTCCTTGGAATACTTTAAAAATTTTCTTCAGTGAAATTTTTATATTTATAATTAAGTGTATTCATATTGTTAAATATTTTGCTTATAATTAAACTTAATAAACAACTATTAGTATCATGAAAGGAGAAATTGTCCCAAACTAGAGGGTACTGAGGAGAAATGAAGACAAAATAGCATGCTCATAAGGGTTGCTGATATTTGTTATTAGTTCTGACAAATGTACCATGGTAACATAAACTATTAATACTGAGGAAACTTAATTTGGGGATATAAGAATAATTTGTAGCTTTACAAAGATTACATGGAAGAAAGTTACTCTAAAATCTTTAAGAGTTCATATAAATATGAAGTTGATAAAAGTTATATTTTCTAATCATAATTATCCCCCAAATTAGAAAAAAACATGAGATGATATCATAAATAGAGAAGACAAAAGTGATAGTTCTATTTGGGAAAGAAATACAGGAGCAGTGGGCAGGAACACTTCTTACATCTTATTTATTATTTTGTTCTTTCCACATCAGACATGGCACAAATAGGTTTAAGACTTGATAGGTTATATGATTTGGTCATAATTTATTTATGGCATAATAACAGGAAAAGGAAATAATTTTAAACAAAAAATTGATATTTAACCCCACAGTATTTCAGATCCTCAAAATCTAAGCAATCTGATGTAGTGCACTGATTTTTGCTTTTGTAATGCAACATAAATAAAATATTTTCATCTGGAGTATTTGTGTATTGCCCAAAGAGCACTGGGTCCCCAAATGCCAGGTAGGGTTATAGCTCTTGTTTTCATGAAAGCAGATAAATTTCTCAAAGATATGCAGCTATAATGAGGTATTCCCCAACTCCTTTTAAAAAAGACACCAAACTTTTCTTAGAGGGCAGAATTAGAAATTTATTGCTAGCAGATTCCTGTCTGTGCATGAACTGTACTGGGATTTAACCCAGAACCTCCTATTGGGTAAGTTACATCTTCACACCAGAAAACACCTTTTATGAGCTTTAGACTCCTGGGGAATTTCCCAGGGAATGTTAAGTTCTGTGAAGGAAGGGAGAATGAAATGATATGCCATTGCCCTGAAAATCTCCACTTATTTTGCATCCCTGAAGTAACACAGCAACTCTGTCATCCCTGGGCCACAAAACACTTTTTATTACCAACAAGCTAGACAAGGATTTTTAATATATCTTTTGGGATGATTAAGACCCAAAATAAAACTGAAGTCTTTTGGGGAAAGTGTGATTCATGACACTCGCTCCTTGGGAATCATGGGAACAGATGTTCTCAATACCACCCACGATGACTGTTAACCCCAAAGAGAAGCGAAGGCCCGAGGCAGCGGTCCAGACAGGACAGAGCACAAAGCAACGCGAGTCTCCACTGTTGGGATGTCACGTGGGGCCTTCACCTTTCAAACGTGCCTCTTGACAAGCCAAATACTTGTAGGGAATTTTCACACAGAAAAGACGAGGACATCGGCAGATGTGTGGTAATAGCCATGCTTTAGATACTTCACTTGAAACAGTTTTAGAAGTTAACTAAAAACTTCGCTAATAGAGTTTCTCATTTAAGTTAGGTACTACATTAGAAAGAAGTTCGTTAGGAGAGAACAAAGACGCAATAAATAGGGAAGCACTTATAGAATCTCATTTTGAAAAGTCTCCTTTAATAACTAGGGTATAATAGGTCCTATTTCCTGTCTCGGCACCCTCATTACCTGTCTCCCTCACCCTGCATAACTCTCCAGTGTTTCTTGGTTTGTCAAATGGCCACATCTTGAAAGCACACTGAGTCCAGCACCGACTTAATTTATTCTCTCAATATGACTGTGAAGTATGGAAAAGCAAAGCAGATTCGGCAAATTAGTGCCTGTAACCAGACATAAAAGGATATCATTAACCAAAAGTCAGATTTTCTTTTTATGCTGCATCTGTGTGTATTTGTAGCTAAACATCTATATGTCTTTTTGTTTTTCTTTTTTTAAATGAAAATATAACTCCTGAGGATTTAATTAAAAGTGCAACTAATTGGGAAATGAGGCAAAGAAAAAGGCAGATGAGGCCCTTAAGTGTTAGTTAGATTATCAGTAAAAGTAATTTTTTTTTTTTTTTTTTGAGACAGGGTCTCACCTTGTAGTTCAGGCTGGCCCTGAGCTCACTATGGTGCCCAGGCAAGCTTCAAACTCAGCAATCCTCCTGTCTCTGCCTCCCGAGTGCTGGGATGACAGGCGTGAGCCACCACGCCCGGCATTAGTAAAAGTAAATTTTAGGATATAGTTTAGAGCGAGAAGTGAGTGAGTTTCTTAACACGGGACTCCAGGAGCTGGAGCTGGACCAGGCATAGACTCTGCACAGGAGCAGTAGTCTACAATGAGCCCGACCCTCAAGGCACAAAAAAACGCGGTTGCAGGGAACCCCACTAGCTGCTGGAAAACAAGTGAGTTGGCGGGTGACAGAGAGGATGCAGGTCACGAGGCTCAGAGGTCAGAGCTAGGCCGCGAACCTGAGATGGAGGGTGGGAACATTTTCACAGTGCTGCAGCCTCACATTGTACCTCTCCACTTGGCAGCTGCGGGCCAGCAAGACTGCTGGCGAAGCCAGAACGAAGTGTCCATTTTTCCAGCCCTAGGCGGGCCACTCACCCCCAGAAAAGAGGAGTTGGGCCTAGCTCTTCCGGTGGGCCCTTCTCACCTTACCGGTGGTCAGATCTCAGGCAGGCGGAGGGCTGACACTTGGGTTATTACCAGGATACCACGACAGGAAATATTGGGATTGGAGTTTTCTTTCTGTTTCAAAGAAAACGTCCATTATTTCAGAGAAGAAAGAGACTATAGAAAACATGCGGTTGATGTCTCTTGATGCCATAGAAAAGCAACATTTTTAGATACGAAGTTACGTTTCCAGAGAGAGTAGATGAATTGCCTAGCACTACTGTGGAGGAGGCGTTCCCTGGAAGCTGTTTCTTTGAAAGGCAGACTTAGCTTTCCTTTCTAACTCTTAATCCCTTTGAATTTCTTCCCACAGGAAAATCTAGCCTTTCCCCTGACCAACGGTTCGAGCGTGTGCTCGATGAGTCGCGCTGCGCCCGAAGACATTTTGTTTTGCGGACTGATTGTTCTCATCACTCACATCACATTTTGGGAAGCCACTGCATTATCTGCCACAAGTCGTTGTGGCTGCAGGGCATTCTTTCTCAGTCAAAATTACAGCGGTCTTATCTGTGTGTGGGGAAAGTGAAAACGGGTGCGCTGATGAGTTTCGAAGCCGAGCACACCGACTCATTTCGAGGGAAGGGAGCGGAGGGAGGCTGACAGGCTTCCCGTCAGCGGACTGAAGCCTGCACGGTCAGCACTTCGTTCCCTTTTACATTTAGATTAAAAGCTCTTTCCCCAGCAGCTGCCTGGTGATTAGCACCGAGGGGGTTTCGACCAGGAGAGAGAGTTGATTGCGTTTCCTCCTCATCTACTTGTTCTTCCTTTTGGCTTCCGAGGTGCCGGGCCCTGAGATCACCAGAGTGGACACTTCCCGCCTCAGTCCTGTGGGTGTCTCGCGCTGCGCTGGGTGGAACTGGGCGTCAGGACCGAGGTGCCTGACCCCGGGATTCCAGGCGCGGTCGCACAGGCGCATTTAGTACAGCAGCTCTGTGGAGATGAAAAACAGCGTTCTGGATGTGAGTCCATCCCTCTTACTTTAGCTCAAAATGCAAATTCCTTCTCAGTAGTCACTTTTGGTGGTACCTGGCCTACTCCCCTTTAAATACAGTGCCACCCAAATTTACAACTTTTGGTATCACGTGCATCATTTCTTCTCTTGAAGTCTGTTTTATCTTTATTTTCTCATTAATTTCATTGGTACATTTTAGATAAACATAACGATCATGCTCATCGTAGGGAATACGCATTTTTACATTGTTAATTGATCATCCTCTTTGCTTATTATTTATTTATGGAATTGATAAAGATAGTCATTGAAATTTCCTGCTGTGCTCCCACATTGTTGATCCTGTCACCTAGCAACTTGAATGTAACACATTTTGAGTTAAATGGAGTAGTTTTTTTTGTTTGTTTTGTTTTTACAGACTATATTACATTATGCAGTTTGTTCCAGAAAACAAGGGAGGAAATAATGTCCATAGCAAGAGTAGAGAAGCATTCCATTGTTTCTTCCATGAAACTCCTGGGAACAGCTGGTCTCATTAATCTCTAGTGCTTTGCTCGATGTGATAGACACATCTGCCTTTGCATTCATCTCAAGCATGGTCCATTGAAAACTGCTGTTGCAAAGCAATATGGGCAGATGCTTTTAGAGCATGTGTTTTTCAAAGTATACAAAAGGAAGAGCATTGTCCAGCAGCGTGAGAATGGAACTCAACATGTTTTACCTTATGGTCACTGGTGTGAATGAGGCTCAAGTCAGGAACAACTGGAGGATTAGTACAACATATTGGGTGGTCTTAGAATAATTTCTAACAGATCACCAGAGTAGAGTCAATGTTGACAACCGCACAGTGAATTATGTTTGAGATTCCCCAATGCAGTTTCCCAGAGACCATGGTCCAGGGACGCCAGACAGTGCAGACACAATAGGAAATGCTCTGTTAGGAGAGTTAGCACTCAAACTATTTTAACATTCAAAAGAAGCTTCATCTTATAAAAAATTCTTAAGTTAAGCTGTAGTCCTGTAAATGTTGATAGAGTTATTGACTTTTGGGGAATTTTGTGGTCAAAAGATGAAGACTCAGCAAGAGACAAAACCAAATTTAAATTATTCTTGGAGCAAGCAGTATAACCAACCGTGACCTTAGGAGAAGTTATTTAACCCCAATAAAGCTCAGTGTTATTGTACATAAAGCTGGAGTAACACTGTCTACCTTGAGGCTGTGACAATTAAGTTAGGGAACACAGGGCCTACCTGCAACAGTAAATGTACAATTTTATCCTCTTTCCTCAACAAAAAAAGATAGGTGAAATGTTACTTGTTATTTAAAGGTGATTCTGTGGAAAGGCCATGATCTAGTTCCTCATCCTTTGGAGATCCCTAGGGATGTGGGAACAGGAATCACAGTAACATCGGGGTGTGATTCAGTGATGTGGGGGGTACAGATGCACTCTTGGCGTTGATGGGTTAGTTCTTGAAATAGAATGAATGAAGTTCGGCAGGCAACTTTAGCGAGTCCCTTGTGCTATGTCATATTTTCACCTCAGTGATTTTTGCTACACAACAAATTGCTTCTCAACTTGTGAGAGGATGTTTCATCACTTATGAGGCCATACATATCCCTTCTTATCAAGACACCATTCTCGTGATAACACACACTCATGCAATAATGGCATTACTGTGCTTCAGCCAGTGGAGGTCTGATGATGTAATTGCCTTTAAAAACTGGTACTAGCGGAGCGGCAATGCAATTCTAGCAGCTTTGGAAGAAATGTCCAAACCACAGAAGGTCAAGAGGTTGATTTGGAGGGGAGGGTGTGGGGAATTAAGCACAGGGCCTTAAACAGATAAATCTTGTTCTACTTGTGGAGGCAAATTTCTTTTCCTTTTTATAGGTTTCTTAATTTTTGGATTCAACTCAGTGTCTTCCTATTTATAGAATATATTTTGACTTTTTCCATCTTTGCCCTGCATTTTAAATTTGATTATTTATTTATTTACTTAGTAACGGGGATTGAAATTGGGACCTTGAGCTTGCAAGGCTGGTGCTAGAACCTCTGAGCTAAATCCCCAGCCCATCCCTGCGTTTTTAAAACCACTTAACATCAACAGCCACAATTTAACTTTTTGTTCTACGTAATCTTGGAGAACTCTTTTATTTTGAAGATAGGATCTTCTTTCCTCCCGTCAGATTTTTAATGCTCTATTGTTTTGCTATGTACTACTTGTCAAAGATCCTAAGGTAGCACTTGGAGTTAGTTGATGCTTTAATGTCTATTGTCCTGGTGTCCCAAGAAAGTCTATGGAGTTATCTGTGGTACTAGCCCTCATCTGCCTCACCTCTCCTTCCCAGTCTTCTAAAGTCGTGTGAAGAATTCTAACCAGTGAAGTGTGAGTAGGTGATGTGTCTGCTTCAGACAGGTGGTGAAAAGCTCTTAAACAGCTGTGAAAGCCACATAGGGAAATGATGAAGACACAAACAGGGCAGCACAGAGCAGTAGCTCACTTCCTGGAGGATTGATGCCTGAGATAGATGTGTCCTCTGAGCAAGAAATGAATGTTGTGTTAGGTTACCACATTTTTTGTTTATTATTGCAGCATGATGTTGCTTCTCCTGACTAGCTGTCTAAGGTTGTGTGTACCTCCTAGACCACCACACCTGAAAGGTTCACTCAGTGACCACCAGGCTGTTGGCTGGCTGCAGCTGATGGCTTTGGGAGCCATACTCCTTGAAGGGTGTTTCCTGGCCCAGGTTACAGTGTCTCTCCACAGGTTATTCACATTCAGTGACTGACACGTAGAGTAGCAGAAACACCAGGGCCCAAGCCTCAGTATGGAAAACACTTTGAAGGAGGAGCATCAAGAATCTTGCAGCTGCAACATTTAAATCAACTTCTTGCTATAATCAGTTTCTTCTTTCATTCCCTAACAGAGCTCTAGACTAAAGAGTGTTGTTTCAAATTCCAATGATTAGAAAAGTACAGAGGGAAGGTAAGAAGTGTTGCACTTTGGGTCCCTAGAAAGACCATTTTTCCACCTACCTTAAAAATGCACAGACTTGGATGCTGGGGAATTTCTTTCTGCTGTAGCCATTCTACAAATAACTTACTGAGGCTCAGTTTGTTTGTATAGCACATAAAACTAGCAAGATATTTGCTAATGAGAGCAAAAGACTAGTATGTACATCAAATGTGACAGCGTATTAATCATATAGTGCTTTCTAAATACTCTGTGATCCTATAGTCTAAGAATAATCTTATTTAATAAATACATTTTATTCAAATGAAGAATAATAAAAACCCTCTTTTAAATTTCTTCTTGTATTTCATGTCACTCCCATCTATAGCCAAACTGTTTTTATAATTTACTTGTTATTTTTCTGAGACTTCCCAGCAGATTGAAGCTATATGAGGGTAAGAGATTTCAATACTTTCCATATTCCACATAACACCTCCTATCGACTAAGACACAAGTCTATCTTCTCTTTGGATACTGTACAGCAGAGAAAATATAAGAAATTATTACTTAAGAAAAGTTTCTGGTTCATATTTATTAAGCAAAGTGAGAGAAAGGGGAATTTAAGGGTCGGTGAACACCTTCTGTCTTATCTTCTGTTTTTGCTTTGTCTGGAGAAGGCAGAATAATCCTCTTCCACCAAGAGAGACATAAAAATAGTGTTTTAGTGAAACATGGTTGAAACTAATGGAAAAAATGAATCCATTTTAATGCCTGAGCCTCAGGAGTGAATATATGAAAAAAAATTTAAGTAAGAACAAAAATGGACATAAAGAAAAAGAAACAAACTTAATGATACAATTATAAGTTAATGTCATTTAAACCCATGTTACCATTTCACTAATCATACCAGCTGTGGGAATGCCTTTTGTTTTCAGAAGTTTCCGGCTATGGAATCTTTTGAAGTAGTTGCTACTCAGGTGTTTTGTATGCAGAATCCAATTATACCCCTGTGTCTGGTGTTTGTTTTTGTCATTGTTTGACTACATCTTCTGGAACAGGTTGAGGGGTCACCATTATTCCAAGAGGACCATTAATAATCAGCAGGGTGTTAAGCAGACAAAAGCGATGAAAAAGTGAGGGCCTGTTTTCTCTAATAGGGAAGCCCTGTAGCTCATTATATTCCAGGGAAGCTTAGTATCACTGAGAATTTTAGAAATTTCTCCCAATAATAATACATTATGCTGTGGAAGAAAATTGCGTACTCTTTTAGTAAATTAAAGACTCATATATTTATTGGCAGGAAGAAGAAACAACTGGTCATCAGAGCATAGCTCATTTCAATGAAATTGCTTCAAAATGACTCTTACTCCAAAAATTATCCCACTAAATTCCCTGAGAGAAGTCTCCATACAGAGACAGGAAATAGAGTGCAGTTGCAAAGTCTGATTGAAAAGATCAGTTCAAGGAGTTAGGCTAAAAGGATAGTTCACCCTTCTCAGACACCTGCCAATGCGACCCTTCTGAACATTTTGCAGTGGAGTCTACCCAATTACTGCCTAAGTCACCATGCAAATAACTTTATTTTACATGTACCATGTACCATGTTGTATGGTATAAGGCATGCAACAGAAAATTGACAGTTATGAGTTTTTCTCAAAGTTAACTCTCAGTCTAGAACAAGCACAGTGAACTATTTTATGAATACCATGATCTATTCTCGAGCATATGAAAATTTTCACTTAAATATTTTTTTTTCTGTCAGGTAGACATAGATGTGGAATGTTGGAAGGAGAAAGTAGAATTCCAGTCTGTGGGGAAACACTTGGAGATAATTTTAGCCTGATGTTTTTGCCTGCCCAGGTGACAAGGCTAAATTAGAGGCAAAGGCAAGTACCACCTATCATGCTGCTCTATCACAAGTTTTCCTTTTAGTCATTATCTTTTCTATTTCCCCTTGTTGAACATGTGCTATACACATGAGATAATTGTGTTTTGCAATATGTTATAAAACAAAACATATAACATGACGAGTGGTATTTCGGGTCCTCGGTTGTGTCCAGGTGACTGGCAGTGTAATGTCATTCTGACTGTGTCTTAGGTCATCCTGAGGTTTGAGTTAACTGTGCGGTCATCTTGAACTGACTCTACTCCCTCTGTCACACTGAATCTGTCACTAGTGACTTCCAACTGTGTCTGGAATAGTCTAGTGATTTCTCACCCCTCTACTATCATCTTCAAGTCCAAACCCACCCATAAGACCTGCTGCATCTACTGGCTGGTCTTTAGTCTTGTTTACTTCAGCATATTCTAGTAGAACAATCAGAATGACACACAGAAACCGAATCATATCATTACTCTATTTAGCAAAAAATCTTCGATGGCTCTCTATTGTCCCTCAGTATTCATACTGTGACTTTGAAAACACTACACAACTGGCTGTGATTTGCTCCCTGGCTTACTGTGCACCATGCATACTGGTCTCCAGCTCCGCTCAACCATTTAAGCAGGACTGGCTCTAGGGCTGCTTCCTTTGTCTTCACTGAGCCTCCAATGCTCTTGTCCAAGGCAGCAAGACTGGGGAAGAAGAGAAGGAGAAGTAGGCAGAAATGAATTATGATGTATCATGCACATGTGCCAGCTCCCTATGGTGAATGTAGCCATAATATACAACAAATATGTACTAATAAAACTTTATTAACACAGCTTAAGAATATCCACAGAACTAACTCCTTAATTTCATTTGGCTTTTCCTCAAAAGGTGAGCCCTTCCTGGTCAGGCTAATTAAAGTCTCAGTGCATGTCTGTGCCCATCCTGCTGAGCTCTTTCCCTGATTGACTTTTGTCCCTAGGACTTACTACAAATACTGCCTGCTGCATTTCAAACAATTACTTTGCTTCTTTTCTGCACCTTTCTTAACCCCACACTCCCTGGGTTTGCCAGTTTTTCTCACAAATGCATCTTCTATGCTGGGATAAAGAAGAGTTAATGTCTGGGCCATGACACATATTCCACCAGTATTGTAAATCAGACTAGTCTAAATCCAACACATGGCCTTATAGCTTCCTTCACCAAGTCATCGTCAATTTTATAATGTCTTATCTTCACTCATAGTAGGAGTCTTTATCCAATAGCTTTCATAAGCTATTAAATAAAGAAGTGTTGAATGAAACAGTTGCATCTTCAAACAGAAAATGGAAGCAGAAAACATTCTCTTTTTTTCCCTCTTTTTAGTTTTTTGAGACAGCATCTCACTTTGCAGTTGAGACTAGACCTGAACTCACTACATAACCCAGGCTAGCCGCACACTCCCAGCAATCCTCCTGCTCTTTTTCCTGAGTGCTAGGATTACAGGCATGAGCCACCACATCTGGCTTTTTTTCTTTTTTTTCTTTTTTTTTTTTTGTGGCACCAGGGATTGAACTTGGGCCCTTGTGCTTCCAAAGTAGGCACAGTTCCACCTGAGCTAAATTCCTAGCCCAGAAGACATTTTTGTAGATAATCATATGTTGGCAAAGGACCTCAGATATTATTGAATTGTTTTCTTTTGCTTGGATGTGAATCAAATCAAAACACGTTGCTTTCTTTTCTTTATTGTAATGTTGATTATTGAGTAAGTCTGTTAAGAATCACTAAAGTACTTGGAAGCATTTCTTGAAGGAAGTCAAGTAGTAAGCAGTCTCACATTTCTGATTTAGGCATTTCCAATGCCAATTAAAGTGAGCTAAGTCTTCAGTTGCAAGAATGGGTGCATCCAGTGACACCGCGGTTAGAACATCTCATAATGACAAAGTTTCACAGACTTGGCTTTCTGATGGCTTAGCCTATGCAATCTCTCTCTGACACCTTTTCTCATGACCACTCAGCACCATGAATACTCAAACACACTTGATGATAGGCCATTCACACTATCACAAAGTAGTTCATTTTCCATTTTAACTATTCTGTTATACAGTTTACTTTCATGGACATAATTTGCCTCTGAGATTTCCTTAGAAAATAGCCAATAAATTTGTTGATGGAACAAACACATCACTGTACGGAGTAGAATTCACTTGTGAAGAAGATGATGCAAGAATTAGGGTGCTGTGACAGTGTACAGCCTAGCAGTGACTAGAGAGGCAGACAGTCTAGAGAATGTAGCCAATACACACGGAAAAACACAACCTGGCCTTCTTTCCTGGAGATGCAAACAGCTCTTCTCTATTTTGAAGGGAATCAGAAATAGGTTAGTATGAGAACTAATATTTATAATATCTTCTATGTGTTACCCTAGGAGAGGTTACATTATTTAAAATATATTTTAATATAAGTAGGCGATGTAATTTGTAACACCATTCATAGTTATTTCCTTGCCTTCAGGCACTTAAACATATACAAATGTGGTGCTTAGTTTCAAAATTTTAAGTTAACTGAAAAAGTATTTATATAGCAATAATTTTTCACAAACAATAGCAAATAAGACACTAACATAGTTACACAAATAAATCAGACTCCTAAAAGTCATTGGTCGTTACAGTCAAGTTGGTGATTTTTGAAGTAGAGACAGAAATAAGTATTGACAACAACTTTTTAAATATTATAAGAGATGGATTTATTAGAAAGATGGGTTGAATATGAATATTAAAATATTGCCTTGAGCAAAGTAAAATAAAATAAAATATATTTCTATGTAGAAATCTCTAGTATAAACTGTTAAGTCTGATGTCTGTGGTCAATTAAGTGACAATGGACAAAACTTTCAATGTTCTACCTGAATATTTTTAAAATTTAATTTATTGGGACATTATATATACATCACAATTACAGTGAACATTGAGAATTTGTACCAGTGCACGACATAACTTCATTCCATTTTCCCCTCCCCTCCCCACCCTACAACCCCCCGCCTCTGTGTACATAAGCTTTGTTTCCTTTTTTTAACCATCAACTTTTTTCTTTTCCTTCATTATTTACCCCTAAACCCCATTTCCCTTTGCTTTGAATATTTATTATTTCACAATATCAATTATGAATATTTTTGAGGCACCTTCTCAAGTGTCGGTGACGTTCCCTGCCCGTTCTTCTACAAATATTTATGTCTGTCTGTCCACATACTTGGAGAGAAAAGAACATACCCACGTCACACATGCTATCACATGTCTTATATTGCAAAAAGGCTTAGATCACATTTAAAATTCGTCACGGAACTGGAGGTCAAGGCATCCGGTTCCATGTCTTCGATCTGGCGCTGTACAGCGGCGAGCGTCTAACCTGTTCGTGTGCCGGAGAATTTTGTTCAGTCAAGCGAGGTTCAGGTCGTAGCCAGCTCCAGTCATGGGAGAATCACGACTTGTGAGCAGCGTGGATCGGAGCGCTCCACGCGCGGTGGCGAGTGACGAGAGGAAGGCGCTGCCCGGGGCGGCTCTGCTAGCCGGGCGGTGTCCGCGCGGGCCCGCGCTCGCCTGACCTCAAGGCGGGGAAGGCAGGGCGCAGGTGCCGAGGGAGAGCGAGGCTTCCTCCTCCCGCGGTGCCGGCCCCTCCCCGGCGGGCCTGCGCGCCTCTCCGGGGTGACTGCGCTCCTTCGTGACATCCCTGCGAGTGTTTCTTTTCTTAACCTCATCGGCCACCCTTCCAGACCGACTGTGGCATCCGTTTCCCGATGAGACAGCAGCTCCTGGGGACACGAACCCCGGCCTGCCGCAGCCTGGAGCGCGGATGTTCCGCGGCTTCGGTGGATCCTGGACGCCTGCCTCTGCCTGGCCCCGACCCGGACTCCCTCGCCGAGCAGAGGGCAGGCGGCCCCTCCTCCGGGGACGTGACCTAGGAGACAGAGCTCCCGAAAGCTCAGAGAGGGAAGCCACGGACGCACGTGACAGAGAGGACAGCCAGCCCTGGGAGGAAGGCGCTCTGCGGGGAATGGAGATGAGACGAATCGTCTCAGAGAGGCGGCTCCTCCGTCAGCCAACCCTGCGGTCACAGCGGACGAGGCTGAAGAGTTCTCAGAAATGCTCTGGGTCCCTTGACACAAAGACGCAGCAGCCAGTGCTAGGCCAGCCCGTGTGCGCGCGGCGGGACGGCGTCTCTGGGCCGAGCTGGGCGTCCAGGCCGAAGGGCAACTTACTCCGGAAGACACGGAGCGCGAACAGCCTGGCCAAGAGTTCACGTGGGCTACTGTGGAAAAAGCACAGATAAACAGGAAGACTTTGACCTTCTCTCCCACATCCTACTATGTTCCATTCTGATTTGTTTATAACAGATATAGTAATAGACACGGCAGTTATACAGCTAGACTGAAAAATAAACTAATAGATGCAGACTCAAAGTTCCACAAAAACTGCATACACTTAGACGTTTCCATACAGCCCCAAATTTAAAAATCTGAGCTGACTGACACTTATTGACCATTCCTGTTAAGGTACTATATCAGGTCCCCATTTTTTTTTTTTTTTTTTTT